>OZ025198.1:600000-885000 GCA_964019065.1 Catostylus mosaicus
GATACATTACAATACTATGCAATTCAATGCAATACAATACGATACAATACAATACAATAAAACACAATACAATGCAATGCAATACAAAACTATACAGAACAATACTATACAATACAATACAGTAAAATACGATGCAATGCCATGAAATATAATGCATTCAACAATAATGCAATGATTTCCTGTACAAGGCTCGACAGTACAATGTACCTTTACTAAATTTGGACTCAAATCTTGAATAGAAATTAATCAACAATTTCAATGTTTTGTTTTCTGATGCATTGCAGGCAACGACGGGGGTTGATGTTTTGGACACAAATCAAGTGAAGTCTCTTGGAAACCTGATTGTGGGCCTCAGCAGAGATGCTCTTTCCAAATTGTCAAAGAATGCGTTCTTAAGCGAAGTTTACAAGATCGCCAATAAACCTGGAATGACAAACGATAAATTTAAAGAATTAATCAATCTTGGGAAAAAGTACTTTGGAATAAGGTAAGAAAGAAATTAACCATGAATTTTTGTAATATAGACTGCAAAGTTTCTAAGCAAAAATGCTATACTCAAATCTAATCTATGTGCATGCTTAATCGACTTCGAGGATGCTAAAAAATCTTTCATAAGGTCCAAATGTTCTTAAGATTTTGAGCTCAGGCTCGATCGATATTCCTTGATAAAAAAAAAGAAATAAGAAATTGTCTGTTTGTGATATTGTAATTTCTATTGCCATTAGCATCTTTCTCAATGCTTGACAGCCTTGCAACTAGTCTTTTAATGTTTTATGCATCTAATTTCTACTTTTCCTTGTATCGATGAATTGATTCGTAGCCCGTTGCAAGCCAGACCATGCCTCTCTCTCTAGTTCATGAGTCAGCATTTTACAAGATTGACAATGATCATAATTTCAAATATATTTTACAGCGATGTTGGTAAATGGCTTTCAGAACATTGGAAGAAATTAGGCCCAGCAATCAAAGCAATGGATGCTGCTGAAATCATGCGGATAAACAAAGATGCGTTCGATGGAATGATTGATTATTTTGGGGAAATTGATGGTTGGTCAACAGATCAAGCTAAAGCTTTGGTTCTCAAAGCGAAGGAATTTTGGAATGAAAGAGGCAAGTTTTTACTATAATCATCTTTAATATTGATAGCTAACACGTGAGGAGACATGTATATTTAGCAACTTTATACTTTCACTCGGTCGCTCGTTCGTTCTTTTGTCGTTCTCTCGTTCGTTTGTTCGTTCAGTGTTTCGTTCGTTTTTTCGTTTTTTCGTTCGTTTCTTTCGTTCATATGTGAATTCCTTTTTTCGTTCGTTCGTTAGCTCTTACATTCGTTCATTCCTTCTTTCATTCGTCTATTCGTTCGTTCGTTGTTCATACATTCGTTCGTTAGTACATTTCTTCGTTCGTTGATTAGTTCACAGCCCCCCGTTTTTGATCATCATATAATCATCATATGAATTCGAAAAGCACCACAGCAATACTTATAAAGTTTCAATTCGTTTCATTTTTTCTTTCGCCAGACGTCAGCAAGTGGACTGGAGCCCAATTAAGGAGGCTCGGCTCTTTAATCAATGGGCTTTCCAAAGAAGAAATTTTGAAAATTACAAAGAACAGTTTCAAAGATATGATTGGCAGTTGTGCACACTTCACGTCACTCAATGGTGACGTTCTCAAGGCTTTAGCAACACGTGCTAAACAGGTGCATTTATTACGTCATAAAGGTGGTTTGTTTTAGGAGGCTAGTGCCTAGCATTGATTTTGCTACGTCATCAAGGTAGCTCTAACCTTTGATGTAAGAAATAATCAAAGAAAATCAAAGAAGGGTCTGGAAACGAGGAAAATCAAAGGAAACCACATGATATTTGCATAACTAAGGACTTAAATGGAAATGTGTGGCCTAGAGTTATCGTTTAATATCTTCTTTTTATCCAAGGTGTTGGCAAATGGTGATGCTGGTAAATTCAATTTTACTGAAATAAAACTCCTTGGTTGTGCTGTTACTGGCCTCGATTTGGATGACCTCAAAAAACTGAATCTTGACATTGACGTCATTGCTGAATTGGGCAAACATGCAAGTTGGACTTCTGCACAGGTGATTTCATACAGCCTGCTTGTTTTTCTCTACATCTTCAGATATAACAGCACACAACCTGCCACAGAATGCGATAGAAACTTGCACGGGACATAATCATCATATATTATCATATATTATCATACAGTGTCATAATCATCATATATTATGATATAATTTATCGTACAAGTCAGTATGTTTAGCAACAGTTCCTTGTAAAACACACTTCTTTCATTTCAGCTGCAAGTTCTCGTTGAAAAAGTGAAAACATTCCTTCAACAAAACCTAACCAAAGAGAATTTAATGAGTGTTGGCAATTTGATTAAAGGCTTCAAAATAGATGATATCGATAAATTGTCCGCAGAAGCATTCAAGTAAGTTGGGAAACCTAGAAAGTATTATTTGCTTCCTTCCCTGCGCTCCTTGACATCAAAGCTACTAATCAACAAACCCTTAGATTGAAAATTGGAAATTGTTCGAAGTACGAGGGATTGTCAGATGAGAAAGTTTCCTGTCCTCTAATCTAACTTTCTGTTTATTTAACCTATGTCTGTGTTAACCGGACTATATTGTTATAGTTGCTAAAATGTTTTGAGTACTCAAATAAGTTCGTAAATGCTACAGAATGTCTAAGAATTGAATGGATGAACCTGAATTGCATATAATTGATGATTAGTTTCCTTGTTTCCTTTCATATATCCCTCCTTTACCGTTATTCGACACTTCCATCATTCCTTGCAGATATGCAGCTGGTGTGATAGGAAAATTAGAAGGACTCACAAAACAGCAAATGGAAGAGTTTATCAAGAAAGCGAAAGAAGCCTGGGGTAATGATGTATCAAAGTGGACTGTGGCTCAGTTTAGTGAGGCTGGAAACTTGTTAAGTGAGTCTCTAGTCTGTTTGACAATTTATTAAGCTAGTAGGCTTAAGCAAGCTTAAGTTGATTAATCTTATTTTTATGCAATGTTTTGAGGGATGATTTAAAAAGGGATCTCATTATTACTGATTATGTTTCAGGTGGAATGATGCCAGAAGATATTCCTAAAATCAAAAAGGACGCAATTGATGCCATCAAAATTTCAGCTTTGAAAATGATGTCAAAAGATCAAATTAAGGTTGGTTTTATTTCATTAATTACATACATTTCACAAGATTTTTGTTCACAATTCTGATACATTTTTCTGTTTATCATACACTCATTGTGAAAGACCTCAAAGCGTTGGTCTGTACCCACCTTTCTACTATTTCTCGTATTTCTTCTGCCCCCTCACCCGTCTATATCTCGATTTGCCTCCAATAACCCTCTAGAATCACACCATAAGACGTAGATTTCGCTTTAGGGGCAATCTTTTTTCCTTCAATATCTTGATACACCTGCTTCTAAACATTCGTTAAGATTCTTCATCCCAATTTTCTCAATTCGTGCACCCCCTTGCAATTAGGTGCCTTGATGTTACTGTGAATCTGGTAATCACCAGGGGGATGGGCAAATATCAACTTCAATGTAAGGAGGTTTGAGTTGTTAAATCTTTGTCAATATAACAGGCGTTCACGGTCGAGCAACTGAGAGAACTGGATTCACCGCAAGTCTACTCCCTCACAGCGGAACAGAAGTCTGGTTTTTCACCTGCGCAGTTCAGTGCTATTACGTCAGTTGAGCAAGAAGATCCTCAAGAACAAGACCCATGGGGATGTAAAGGTAAATGTTGTTGTCGTTTTATGTCTCGGTTTGAAGCGCGTAACTACTAGCCGATTTTAACGAAAGAAGCAGGCAATGCGAGGCTGAAACATGAGGGGCTCTGGCTGTTATTGGCCTTTCCAACTTTCAAGGGAACGTTTCATTGAAGGGTAAAGTTAGGTGCTTACTTTCAATGATTTTTTGAGCTGTTGTTTTCCCTTTGTTAGTCCTCTACCAGAATTTTGTGTTCTTCCTTTATTACCTGAAAAAATGAATCATCTTAATCACTGATTATTAATCATGGGAGACTGATTAATGATCGTCAATCAATCTCTGTTTCAGGTGCCTGCTCTGGAAGCATGAATCCTGCAGGTTCATATCTACTATCAACATTCCTGTCCGCATTGGCTATAATGTTTTACATTTATTGGTAAGGAGCTGTGCTCTTGATCTCTTGATGGACACATCTACGATTGATTGTTTATATTCACTGCAATGCTAATCAGACATGATGTATGATTATTTTAAGGATAGTTATTATGGGGCTAATTTTTTAAAACTATTTTTCATAATTTATGTAGAACTCATTTTCCACTTAAAAGGGACATAATTAGAATCAACGTAATTGATCACCATTCTTAAAAACCTTCCCATTCCTCTTAAAACCAACTTAACAGTAAGTAGTTTTGATGCTTCTTGAAATGGTTTAAAAAAGGAAGGTGATTTGGTGTCATCTGTTTCTCATCAATGCATTTCTGATCAGCTCTTTCTCTAATAATCAATAATATCTACAATTTATTTGTATTTATAGTACATTTTTTACAACAATCAATTGGTGTTATTTCTTGACATAATATATTCTCAAGTTGATTCAGTTAATTTTGTATCACAATTCAAAAAAGGAAAATTCCATGACTTTGTAATTGTAGCATTTTTGATGAAGAGTATTTTGCAAACTATTTGGGATATACTTAACTTTTTATATGTTAATGATTTTATTTGTAATTAAAGATATTTAGATTAATTAAATTATAGTTTAACACTTGCACATTAAGGCATTCATCAGTCATATAAATGAAGAAATTGACATTGATCGCTGTATAATGATTTCGTCAACTGATGCCCTGTGTGAGTTCATGGCATGAAATTGAAATTTGGAAATAAGTTCTCCTTTGCTAATGAAATACAGAGCATCAAGGTGCCCTTCAAGTGATCAAATTCGGGGTTAACATTTTTTAGGGCAAACATGGGAACAAGTTTTGATTTTTGGTTATTTCCATCAAGGGAGGGGGCATGGCAACTTTTTGGGTCTGGAGATGTGAAACCTAGGCCACGAAATTTTGATACACCTGGTCAAGGATAAGCTACTTGATTTCGCTGATAGATTTTGCTCAGGAAGCACCAATGATCACCCTTGAACTTAGAGCCTAACTTGAAGAAAGGGAGAGAAGCAAAGAGAAGATGAAAAGTTAACCCATCACAAATTTTTTTAGAACAACTCAATGCATTAACACACATTAAAATCACATATCTTCATCATCATCATCCATATTAGCAGGAATTGCATCTTCAGCATCCCTTGATTTGGAGTTAGCCAGCTCTCTTCTTAGTACTGGTGTTATTTTTGCATGAAAATGTTGCTTGCATAACTCCATCAATGCATCTTTTTGCTCGCTTGAAATGTCCTCTTTGTAAATTTGAACAAATCTTAGGAATGACTGATGCCACAGAACTGGAAGATCCCGATCATCAGACAAGAATCGAAGAAAATGAAAAACAACTGCATCAACTACTCTGTAGGGGAGTGCATACTTCTTCTCGACCAGCAACCTCAGAAAAATGCTGTTTGCACCGTTATAATCCATCTCTGCAATTTTCAGCAGCGCTGCACTTGAATGGAGAAGTGGAATGCTGCATTTTGTAATGACGCTGCCAACTATTACTGCCTCACGTAAGGAGCAATTGCCTGCTTGGCAAAGAGGTAATAGAATGCCTTTGAAAAATGCAGCAGGTTTAAACAATGCCTTTTTTAATGCCATGTATAAATGGTAATTGAGACGTTTATACTCGTTGATATCATCTCGTATCCTTGGATATAAAATCAGATTGAAAAATCTTTGTGCCAATCTGGCGTTCATGTTGGATGCAAATAATCTGGTAGCTTGGTACGTTGCGGCTGCTGTCCAATTGTCTGGATCAGTTAGAAACAGAATTTCTTCCCAATTTGTCAGCGAAGGAATAATTTTGAATGCTTTTGGAACTTTTCCTGAACGATACTTACTTAAAATTTTTCCTACAGTTTTATAACAGCTCACAATTTTCTCATCCAGCTTTGGCTTAACTTCCCCAACTGAGAACTGTGAATCAACTTCAGTTTTCTTCTCAGCCATTTTTTCCATGATAATGTCAGCCAGTGTTCTTCTTTTCTCTGGCTCTTTTGCCATGAATGCATTCAATGCATCTTCGTCTTCCCTTTCAATGACACAATCCCCATCATACCCATCTCCTTCGTCTAAAAACTCATCATCATATTCACCAAAATCATCATCATCATCACTCCCACTGTCATTATTAGCAGCAGCTCCCCGAAGTGTCACTTTTTCTTGCATCCTTTTCTCTCTTTTCTTTTTTGGCACAGATCTAATTCCATGTTCCTCTTCAAGCTCTTCTTGTTGGGCACGGGCTTGCGCCAAAATCTTTTTCGACATCCGTTTGTCAACGTATTCTTCGTCATCATCTCTCCTGTCTCGTAACTTCTCCGCTCGTTGAGACGGCCTAAGAGTGTCTTTATCAAGTATATCATCAGCAAGATTCTTTCTTGACTTTTTTTCTGTTTTTATTTTACCCATCGCTGCGATCTATTAATCCAAATCGCAAGAAACTTCACCCCCACAGAAGATCTTTCGAAAAGAAACTCAACCTCGTGTTTTGTTGCTAGCCTCTTTTCCACACAATGCGCCTTCGCATCCTTCTTAACTTAATCTTCCAGACGTCGGCCATTTTGTTATAGAAATGTTAGATGCTAATTGCAAATGGAAAGAATTGTTACTGGAACCAATCAAAATCCATGGTATGCTTGCATCTTATTAAATAGAATAAGAAATAATGTTTAATACAGCAAACTTATTTGCTGCACAAGTTCCATGATGCTTGCAAGATCTATAAATCGAACCCCCTTGGCCTTGGTTTGGTGCAAAGGCCATCGATTTTAAGGACATTGCAGGGGTTAGTTGGATTACCAGACTGTGTCTCACTGTATTTGCAGTTTTATTATGCATTAGCATCGCTCTGCCTTAATTCTAAATAATTTCATGAGATTTTGCGTTGAATGAAAATTAATTTTGATTAAAATCCACCATTGTAGAATGTAATTTTCTACTTGTGGATTTCAAAATTGTAGACTCATAATAATCACATTTTGCATTATATTTTTTTGGATCACCGACATAAATTATGCCTTAATGTCATCATGAGGGAAATAGTTATCAAACATTGAAATCAAAACTTCTGTTCTAGGTGGCAGTAGTGATATGAATATTGGTAGTTTAAGAGCCATTTTAAAATTATCATAATGGAGGATAATGATGTAATTTGATAAATATTTATCAAAATGGGCAAAAGATCAAAAGAGAAACGCTTAGCAGAAGTAGCTGGAAGACGAAAACAAACAATTCAACTGGGTGGCTTTGGAAGACGTCAACAAGGTAAACAATTTAAATTCTTTTTTAATGAAGATGTTAATATTAAAAGTTAACCTACTATTTGAATTAATGAAGATTGCTGTTAATCTGTTTGCTAGAAAAAATGCTCAGTGCCGTTAAAGTAGATCTATACTAAACTTAATGACTGAATACAACAGTTGTTGCCATACCTTTGACATTTTGTTACATAACCTTTTGTCACTCCGAAGTTGCTGTACAGGGAAAAAATATCTCCACGCTGAATATTTCATTTTGGTAATTTTCTGATTCCATAGCTCCTTCATATGACACAGGAGAGCATTATGCAGAGTACAACTTTTCACCAAGACCATCCAACGTTTCAGGTATGTTAGGTTCTATAAAACCCTTAAGCCCCTATGAAATAATATCTGCATCTTTTTCTCTCTGTCCTCTGTGTCTCTC
The DNA here is from genome assembly GCA_964019065.1 of Catostylus mosaicus. Lineage (NCBI taxonomy): Eukaryota > Metazoa > Cnidaria > Scyphozoa > Rhizostomeae > Catostylidae > Catostylus > Catostylus mosaicus. The sequence continues at coordinate 607,875 of OZ025198.1, forward strand.
CTCTCTCTCTCTCTCTCTCTCTCTCTCTCTCTCTCTCTCTCTCTCTCTCTCTCTCTCTCTCTCTCTCTCTCTCTCTCTCTCTCTCTCTCTCTCTCTCTCTCTCTTTTCTCGTATTGACATTCTGAGTTTGTGATGAAACATCATTTTCTGTTGCAGGAATTCAACTGCTTGGTTCATATCAAGAAGGAAGTGATGATGAATCTGGTAAGTGAGACTGTGAAAAGATTTCAGCTTATTTAAAGAATTAATCAGAATAAGAATGTAATTTCCAAATTCGAATCTTTATATCAAATGCATTGAACTCTTTCTATAGGAATTGAAAGTCCTGTCGCAGTGGGACCAAGCCAGAATATGTCTCTGCCTTCAGCAAAGCAGCCAGAACGTAAAATGGATGATGAACTTGCTGGATTCTTAGCTGTAAGGAATGCTTGAATTTCCTTTTGATTTTATGTCTTCTTGGTTTTTCCTTTGCTATCATTGTTTATTCCCTTTGTTTTTGTTGATAATTTCTCTATTAATAGTTGCTTTGTTTTATCAAACAATTTTTGTTTTTTTTTATAGGAAATAAATGCCATTGATACTACATCAGCAGCAACTGCCACTAAAAGCAAATCAAGTGATGTAACAGTTTACGATCCCCTCAGTTTTGATCCATTTACACAAGGTGAGGTGCTCAATTTATAATCAGAAATCATTTTTAAACCATATTCTGAAGAATCCCTGCAAACTGGGGCAATTAACAATGCAAAATATCAATATTATAATTATTGGCATTTGCTTTGAATTCCTACAAATTGGTGTTTTTCCTTCTTTCTGTCTGTCAATGAATGCTCTATAGATGATCATGATGTCATAATTGCAATATCAAAATATTACATGAAAGTGTTTGAATCCTCACTGTCTGAAATTGTGAGCTGCAACAAGACAGCATTATATATTTGATATGATGGGAAGACTATCATAGTTTCTTATCAAGCTCTCACCTTCAGAGTTTTTTTGCATCTTAATTCCTCTTCTTGCTTGCAGCCAATCTGCTTCCTGCTCCATGGCAAGCAGTCCTTGATGAATCCAGTGGCTACCATTATTACTGGAATTGTGAAACTGATGAAGTGCAATGGGAACCACCACCTGCCCCAGCAATGCAAGGGTGCCAACTTCCAGAGCCCCCACCTCCACCTTTGGCAACTGAAGTCATGAAAGAAAATGCTGATGGGGATAAAGAAGAATCTGTTACTCCAGGTAAAACTGTTAGATGTTGCTTCTCATTGCTGTCTTCTGAGGAGAACCAACTTTTTTATGGCATTTTTTTCTGGCTGTACAGTGTATAAAAATGAAGATTAATTCATCATCGATAACGGTATGCTCATAACTGAGTGGCCGTGAACCTCTCCACCATAATCATTGGTGTCGAGGTTTGTAAGGAGGAAAAAAAAGTTGAGTGGAATCCCCCAAGCTCCTTCGCAACTTGCAGTCTCCAGCTAAATAGGAGGGGTTATCTCCGCCGCTTTGGAACAGTTGCACTGCAATACGCCAGACATATTGTCTGTGAAACCAGTAATCAGTAGAACCGAATGTGTTTTCACCAGACATCCACTGTCCTGCTGCGGACAGCTTCACCGTAACCCTGGCACGGGGAGCTAATAGGGTGCTATCCTTGCTCAAGGGAACCCCAGGGTGCAGTTTATTGTCTTACCCAGGACATGAAGATTAATTAGGGTGTCTTTAACAGAAGAGCTAAATAACATACCTTAAAACCAAGCCCATGTGTATTTCTACTTATTTGTTTTTAGTGGAATCTGTTGGGTGAGTGTACATCTGTGTTTATTTTATATGTGTTTTCTTTTTCAAAGGACCAAGTTTGGAAGAGTTGAAAGCTGCTGAGGAAGAAGAACATCGGAAAGCCATGGCAGCAAAATTAGCAGGACTGAGCAAAAAAGAACGAATTAAATTGCTGCTTCAGAAAAATAACATGAATGTTGATGAGACGCCAAGTGAGAAGAGTGAAAATGAAAAGCTGCCAGAAGTGAATTTGACATCAAAAACATCGGAAGGGACTGATTATTCAACTGCTGAAAAGGACATTAAAAAGGAGAAAACTGAACCAGAAATCAAAAAGACCTCAGCCCTTGTTTTGGGATATGACAGTGACGCTTCAGAAAGCGGTGATAGCGATGAACCTGCAAGTACAGATGAGGCTGAGATGAGTGCAAAAGAAAAGCTGCCTTCTAAGAAGGATGTTTGGGATGACATGGGTAAAGAAACAAGCGAAGATTCAAAGTTGAGCAAAGAAGCTTTGGCAGATATGCAGGCATTGTTTGAGGAAGCTGATAATTTAGTTGTGTTTAAAACGGAGGAGAAATCGGATACGAAATTAACTGAAATGGAAACTGATGAAGTTGAAGAAAAGATGGAATTTGATTCATTTGCTGTGAATGATGTAGCTGGAATGGAGGCTGTGTCTGATGGCAATGAGGCTACTGCTGTAGAGACATCTGAGGGGGAAGATGAATTCATAAACAAGGATCTGTGTGGAGAGTATGATGATGTTGAAAATGAGGAATTGACTGAGACCAATAATTGTGACATGAAAGAAGAAGGGATTGAATATGTTGAAGATGTTGAAGAACCAATCGCGAGTAACAAAATGGATGCATTGGAGACAGTTTCTGTAATTACCTCTGAGGAGGCAGACTTGAAATTAACAGAGAAAGCGACGGAGGAGATGGAAACGGATGATAAAAAAGAAAAGGAAAGAGAAATGGAAGAAAATGAAAAAGATGTACAAAAAGAGTTTTCTGTTGATATTTTTGCCGATGAATCAGATCATGAGCATGAAAAAGAAGAGGTTGAATCGAATGCAAAGGAAGAAGAAAAGAAATCTAAGGAAAGCTTACAAGCTGAGAAAGAAGATGGCAGCGAAGATGCTCTGCAAACGAGGAAGGGTGATGAAGAAAAGAGAACAATGCCCGATGATGATGATGCTGCTGAGAAAGGCGAAGAAACAAACAAAGATTCTGATAAAGAAAAGAAGAGTAGGCATAAGGAGAAGAAGAAAGCAAAGAAGGAGAAGAAAGAAAAGAAACATAGAGAGAAGGAAAAAAATATTAAAGATGTTGATAAGGATCATAAAAGTCATGATAAACATCGTAAAGATCATGAACGGAAACAGAAAGATTCTGAGAGAAAACGGAAGGAAGAAAAACACGATAAAAGGTCGAAGAAATCATCAGAAAGGAAACAAGAGTCGTCTAAAAGTTCTCGGAACTCAAAAGAGAAAGTAAAAGCTGGTGGGAAGAGTAAGGGGGGAAAGATTTTGTCAGAGGAGGAAAAATTGAAAATAGAAGAAAAAAAACGGAAAGCTGTTCTTGAGGAAATAGAAAAGGAAGAGCGGCGAAGAAGTGAATATGAAAAGTATAAGAAAGAAGAAAAAGAGAAGAAAGAAGAAGAACAGCGAAGACTGGAAAGAGAAAAGAAAACAAAAGAAGAGAAAAAGAAAGAGGAAGAAAAATTAAAAGAAAAAGAGATGCACGATTTTGCAGAAATGTTGCTAGAAGGTTTGTTTATTAACTATGAAATTTAGCAACAATTTATGGTAATTACATCCACAAAAATGTGCGTTTGTTTATGCGGTATAACACTTATAGTAGGCTTATATTCCATGTTTGTATTAGTGACTTATAAATGCCGTATTATTTCCATTTACTCTTGCCTTTTTTTCAGGAGCTCTTGATGGAGATAGACCTTGCTCAGAACCGGGGACTGAAGAAAAAGTTGAACCACCAGCAGAGGATGATATGGAGATAAGCGAAAATGAAGAAAATGATGTAAAACCACCGTTACCGCCTATGCCACATCCAGATGATGAGCCCCGATTGCAGGAGCAAAAGTGGCCGAACGGTGAGCTTTATACTGATGTTTCTTTAGTCTATAATCAGTTACAGGACAGAAGGATGAATTCTAATTGATATACAAAGACTTGCAGTCAATTGAAAGCATGGATATATGCTGTGTGTACAAAAATGCTGTTTCATTTTGGAATGTGTTGAAACTTCGGCTGGATTGTCATCTAAGTTTTGATTCCTCTGGCAATGGTTTTCTTTGAGGATTAGAATTTCAGTGTGCTGGCATTGCTCATCCTGGTAGAGCTGTATTTAGATTTACGTCTAGTAGGTAGATCAACGACGTTCCTAGCGAGATAAGTACTTTGTATCTTTAGTTTGGCTTAGGTACTCTCTTGTCAAGCAGGCTAGTATTGTGAACGGGCTAGGAACGGGCTGTTGAAAACGTAAGACTACAAGTGGTACAGAGATAACTCACTGATATTTTAAACCTATAATGAGATAACTCACTATCATTTCAAACCGAAATTGCTTTTTGAATGATTCATCTTGCGTTATTGTGGTACTCATATCTCATTGTTCCTCATTTCATTGACAGAAAATCAAGATGACAAATACTATGAAGAGTTGCAGACAAAAATAACAGATCTTTCTTTACTTCTGTTTGATAAATTAGAGTTCCTTGAAGTGTCTAAAAAAGGATTGACAAATTTCCAAGTTATGTTTATCGAAATGGAGGTGAGATTAATGTTTGTATTAAAATTCTCTCTCAGTATTTACAATTTTCTTTGCATACAGCTACGTTTTGGCCATCATGAAACAGCCTCTGTTTCAGCAACGTATCTTAAAATGTTTATAGATTTGGCTGCCCTCAGAAACCTTTTTCATCGTAACATCGTCGTTGGTTTCTGTACCACAAATCTTGTGCGTGCTAGATAGTTTTATAGATAGGTAGATCAGAATTATCTGTGCATGGCATGCGGAATACTTATGCAACGACGTCTGAAGCAGTTTATGTGAACCTCTGTTCTTTCGACTGTTTTTTTAGATGGCTCCTTTTTATCCTAGGCATTTAGCACTGTTTTAATCAGCGATTGAATAATTAAAACTAGATATAAGTAGTTTTCTTTGTTAATATCGCAACAAACATCTTTTATATCCTCCTTTCATCGAGGCCATGCTTCTGATGTTTAGCTTTCTTTGGAAATCGATTTCCAGACGCTTTTGGGTGAGGTTTTCTCGGCTAACCGTGTTGGTATCTTTATTAGTAAAAATGTTTTTTTAATCATAGCGTTAGAAGTAAAGTGGAGGAACTTTATATCATTTAATTATCATACAAAAGATTACATTGTGTCAAAGGTCATAGAACAGTAGGCTAAAGGCCATTTTGTATGTTTAGTAGCTGTCCCTATTCTCCGTCATTCGGTTTGGTTGAGTGGGCTAGATATTATTGATATATGGTCAGATCGGGCAAAGGGTGTTCCCTTGTTTTATAATTGCGATGGGATTCCATTTCTGCTGCCGATATTAGAAAGCTAATAATGGTAGATGAATAAAACAAAAATGGATTGGTGAAGGCCCTGAAAAGAGAAAAACAAAGATTTCCTTGTAAAAGACAGTATTATCCTGGAAAATGTTGCCACCAATTCTACAAATGAAATATCTTGGATCAAAGAGTACTCAAGCTTTCAGCAGTTGCGGTAATTTTGGTGTCAAGGTCATCCAAAGTTCAGCTACAATTCCACGTTGTGTTTACAAGCAAATCCTCAAGATTTGTGAATTTATTAAAAATTTTATGATTTACTGATGTGTCAACAGTTACCAAAGAATCCTTGAAGTTATCTGGAATTTTTTTTAAATGGAGGTACCTTACAACTCAAATGGAGGTCATTAGACATCATTGAGTTTCATCCAAAGGTCACCAAGGTCACAAAGGTCAAAGTTGAATGAAAATTTTTGCAAGTCCCAACTCAAACGGAAGTCATTAGATGTCAATAGACGTCATCTTTAGTCAAAGGTCCTTTAAGGTCACAAAGGTCAAAGTTTAATCAAGCATTATGGAACTCACAGCTCAAACGGAGGCCATTTAGACGTGAGTAGATGTCACTCAAAGAGTGTCATTCAAAGGTCACTTAAGATCGCAAAGGTCAAAGTTGAAGCAAGTTGATGCGAGCTTAAATTTACATTTTCTACGAAGGAACGTTTATCTTTGTAAACAGATTTCATAGTTTGAAAATCAGACGTGGTGAGTAGCAAGAAGGTACGTATGATTAACATGTTAATGAAACATCCGCCATTTTTACTTTCCATCCAATATGCCGATGTTTATTTTTAGAAGAGAACTTTAAACGCTGTGTAAAGATATTTTATATTAAACCTACCACTAACCTTAATTATAACTCTACCCATTTAACCATCATCCTTAGGTATTGCTAAAAGTAGAAATCCCCCTAATAATGCATCCAAACTCCCCTATTGGTAGATTAATCGTTGTTTCAAAGAAGCATTAACCATATTTTGTCTCAATATTGCGGCCTAATACTTGCCTACCTGACATAACGTTCCTTTTCTTCAAGCGAGGCTTTCATATCGAAATAGGTAATGGTTAGTAGCATAGTATAATGGTCAAGGTGAGTAAGATAAACCATAGCAAGTATGACATTTTGCGAGGTGAGTATATTGGGTGTAATGATCTCTACGTTTGCCTTACCCCTTGATATGCTGTATTCTAGACTCGGATGAACGACTGGCGCGAGGGTGCCCTAGACACTGAATACCTCTTGTACAAACTTGAGGAAATCGATGCAGAAATATGTAAATATGAAGAAACCGCTGCACCGCAAGGATGGAGCTGCCATTGGAGCAGGTATTAAGATACCTATTTTTGTATTGGAGCCAACATTGGTTTAGGCATCTTCACCATTTTTAATGACGTTATCAATCATCATCATTATCATCATCATCAAAATCATCAAAATCATCATCTCCATCACCATCATCGTCATCATCACCATGATTACCATCATCATTATCATCATCATCATCATCATCATCATTATCATCATCATAATCATCATCATCATCATCATCATCATCATCATCATCATCATCATCATCATCATCATCATCATTACCATCATCATCATCATCACCATCATCATCATCATCATCATCATCATCATCATCATCATCATCGTCAAGACCTTGTGGCTTAGAGTCTAATCAACATACAAAACATACAAAGCCAGTTGGGTCAAAAACAAGCTTTTCATCAAAAATACTTGAATAGGAGTCTTATTGGAAATATCTAAGGCTTCAGAGAAAAGTCATTTCACGCCATGTAGAGATCTAAGCTGTGAGTCGTAAAATACTTTACAGTGATCAGATTGTTGGTTAGAGAAGGAGTGGAATATAAAAAGTGAGAACACTTCGTTAAGGAGGGAGGAAAGGGAGAATCCAAGATAGATGTTTAATGAAAACAGGGGCAAGAAGGTAACGCTGTTTAAAGTTCTAAGGGGTTAAAGTTCTGGGAGCAAGAGCCAATTCCTCCCTAAGCGGCTTGCTTCGAGATTATTGGCTTCGTTATAAGGGACCTTGAAACAGAAAGACTTTCAGTGTTTGGAACCATCAGATGGTGATGAACATTCAACCGATGGCGTGAGCATACAGAGGAATGTAAAATCAAGTTGGTTGGTCTTGAAAGCAATCTGGTAAGTAGATTGGTAAGTAAGGTAAGTTGGATAGAAGTTATTGTAATTATATGTAAAACAATTGACAAAGGCTCACTTTTTCACACAACTGTCATAATATCTGATCACGTCTAAAGCTTTTCTTCTGCAAATATGTAGAACAATGTAATTTATCAACAATAGCAGCTCTACTTACCCTCTTCTGCCCCCCCCCCTCACCCACAACCTTACGTCGCTCACGGTTCTACCATTCTATCCATCCTTTATTCTGCTCTCACTCCTCTTCCCCCCCCTGCTCTCCTTCGCACTTACGACCTATGCCGGCCTGGTCTAGTGTAATTTTTTGCTTCTTCTAGAATTTTTTTGGTCACACACTGATGAACCCACTGTTAGCTGTACTTTGTCTACGGGTTTCTGGATGTTAGCAATACTAGCAGTACTTTTATTAATGTGAGGCATTTTTCCAATTAAATCTTGAAGGAATTTAGTTAAACCCCAATGCTTACTGCCCTTTGTAATTTTTTACTTTAGTGAACACGGAATGTATTACTATTATTGCGAAAAGACGGGAGAGTCAACCTGGTCCTATCCAATTGTTGCAACACCAAGTCAAACTGATGTTCCTCTTGCACCAGCTGCTTACGGCACAACGTATCCTGGCGCAGAAAACACTGGGACACCTTCTGCACCAACAGCAGCGCCTTTGGATGATTATGGTTATGGAAGATCGAATATGATGATGTGGAGATCGGATCTTTGTAAGTGTTTTGACTTGTTACGTGTTTCGTGTTACGTGTTACGTGTTTCGTGTTACGTGTTACGTGTTTCGTATTTTATAAACCTTATAAGGATGTTATATGTAGATATGGTGATTATGGACGTTTGGATCTGGTACACAAGGTTAGTTGGGAGCAGCATTTCGATGGTGACAGATGGTGAACGTGTTAAACCTTTGATGCTCGTTATGGTTCCACTTTAATATAAGTTTGAATTTAGCAATTTAGTTGAACGATTCCAATCGTTAAGGCGAGTTTAATGATGCTGTTTCTGTTCTTTCTTGAGTTGAAAATGAAAGCAAAGAAGAGCAAAAATCCACCTCAAAGAAATCATCAAAATCAGGTAGGCGTGATGTTTAATTGAGAATTTGACTTTCACTTCATCTCTCTCATTAATTAAATCGTTCCTTAATCACTTATTCATTCAATCAGTTATTCATTAAATCGATCTTTATATTATAAATAAAAGCTGTTTCTAACACAATCATCTCGCGTTGGCCTCCAGATGTCTCCACTAATTCCCATACTTTAAGGGGGGTGCTCTCTCCTCGATTAGTTTATCTACTGAGAGAGCTCCTCCTTAATTCCCTCCATACAAATCTCTAGTTTTTGTTTTTTGTAATATTGTCATAATTTTAGTTATTCTTGTATGTTTGAAAGATTTTTTTGCATGTAGTGGAATTTTAAAATAAAACTGAACTGAACTGATACTTCCTCTCATTTTTTTTAGATCCTTACCGCGATCCCTATCGTCATCTAACTGGCAAAAAGGAGGAAGCTAAGCCTTCAGTTCCAGGTGATTTTCCAAGAATTGTTCCACTTCCTTCTTTAAATTTCCTAGAATTGCACCGTTTGATTTCTTCTCTCCGGGTATCAAGTTGTATAGTCTTATTGTAGATTAATTAGTGATTGCATTTGTTAGTGTTCAAGACATCTTTGATGGGATGTAAGGAGTTCCTTGCCCCCCACCACTTAAATTTTTGCTTTCCTTCTTTGTTTAGCCTATCTTCCTTGCACCATAACCTTCTCGCATCATTTTCAAATTCCATGAACCGGTTTCTTGATTTTGATTTTTCTAGCCGAGGATACTCCGTTGCCACCCGGAGAGGATGAAGAAGCTCTTCCTGACCCTTGGGAAGAGGGATATCGTAGCGGAACATCAAGGTATGTTAAATCTTCAGTCTTAAAGCATGTAATTTTGTGATATTTACAAAACATCAAGGTTAGGCATAAGTTGCCCGAATCAACCAGCTTTAACAATGTTATTGAACAATCACCTTCCCACGTTGTTCTTGGTAAATTTTCGCAGCAGAATCGGTGTATAGTTTAAGAGCAGATTGAAATAAAGCAAGAAGTAAGGAGCCAGATATGAATCTAAACTCATGCATGGGATCATCAAGAAAAAGGCTTTCCCTGTTGTTTATGTTGCTCATTAGAGAAATTAACCTTGCTTCGAAAGTATCGCTCTCAGCAGTAAACTTTATTTCGCGTCTCTTATAACTTGAATATGAACCTTTTTTCAGCCCACTTCCGGCTGCAATGGTTACTGCAAAAACAACAACCGTTCATGCTTCTGTAACTGCGGCTCCTGTAACTGCGACTCTGGTTGCTGCGGCTCCTATAATTACTCCTGCTGCAGCTGCTCCTCCAGTTGCTTCGACGGTGAATCCTCCGCAGTTACAAAGCGATTCAAATATGGCAAGCGATGAGTCATCAGGTCACTTTGTTGTAAAAGCGGCTACCATTTTGCCTACAATACCTCGTGTTGCAAGTGACTCCGTTCTTATAGCCTCGCATTCACTTCAGGTATGGTACTTTCCTAATCTATCTTTCGTCGAATTTTTCTCCCAATTTTTCTCTTCCCCTCGTGTTATGTTTAAGAAGTCAAAGCTCTGGCATTTTTCTTCTACCTCTTTCCCCTGCGTCCACCAAATTTAGAAACACAATTTAGAGCGTTTTAGCTCTAGTAACTTTCTTCTTTTCTATACTTTCAGGCTCATTCCTCAGCTTCTTCAGCTTCTTTAGCACAGAACTTTGCACAGCCAAAAATAGAGAAAAAGAAAAAAGAGAAACGGGTAACTACATTACATTTTTCCATTTCGTTTGTTCTTATTCAACAAGTTTATTATTACATTAATTATTACTGACTGCGATTCATTGATTCATTGACTCGTTAATTTATTTATCCATTAGTTAATTCATACATTCACTCATACACTCATTCATTCGTTCATTTATTCATTCATTCGTTAATTCATACATTCGTTTGTTTATTTTTTCTCCAATAGACTATTTATTTGTTGATCAACATTGTCATGATAATATCAATCACGGATGCTTTTTCGTTTACCTCTTTTTGATTCGTTTTTCTGTTAATTTCACGCAGAAAAAGGCTGTTTCTAGTGGTCTTCCATCTAAAAAGTTGAAGAAGGTTTCTTCTTTGGTTCAAAAATGGCAGCAAGTGAAACAAAAAGTTGATGAGGAGATGATGGAAGATTCCAGCGAAGATGAAGACCCGACTGTCGTATCTCAAAAAAGAATTGAAGAATGGAAGAAGGCGCAACTTGAAAGGTTAGATATTTTATAAATTGTATTTCTTCCATTCTATTAACATTTTATTTCTTCCTTAATTCATCATTACTTTATAAGAACCTTCTCTCCAAAAGGTTTATCATATGCATGCTGTTATGAAAGAAAATAAAGACAAAGAGTCTTTTCAGACCATCAGCGATTGCTGTGTTTTACAATTCTAGTAGCTTTTCAGTGACATAAAAGTGCCAGCAAATTACTGATAGATTTTAATATGCTGTTATTCAGCAGTTTTATACTCGTAGTTGGTCTTAATTCTATGCATTATTTCTAGCGGCCGTGCTGCGTATAATCCGAATTTTGAGGAGATTAAAGGCGACTGGAGAGAAAAGATCAAGAAGAAACAACAGTGATGGCATGTTATGGTTCTGCTGCACAGCATTCCGTCTCAGAGACAGTTTCCTTGTGTCCCATACTCAATTTTATTAATAGAAAACGCTACACAGGAAGTAAGCTCAAAGGACTTGTAAAAACGTTTATAGTAAACAAGAAAAACTGAACTTTAGCTTTTAGCGGAAGGAACTTTTCTGGAACTGACACAAATGTGAATAAGGAAAAACTCGTGTTGTTAACTCCTGAGATATTTTCATAGGTGAAACAGCAGTATAAGGGTAATTATAGCGAGAAGAGATCGCAAATGTTTATCAATTTTTTTAATGCAGAGCATGTGATTAGAAATTTTGTTGATTAATAAATGATAATCCCTCACAAGCAAGATGCATTTTGAGATGTGTTGTCCTTCGGTGATGTTGCTGGCAAATTTCTACACCTGATTTTGTCATGTGTGTGCCAGGAGTTGGCGGCTTTGATGGTCTTATGGAAGGCAGATGGCCTAGTTTGGATGTTGAAGTTGATGGGTGCAAACTTTATCAAAATTATAAAACACCAAATTTGGCTGTCATAAATAAAAATGAGGTTGATAATGACTGGAGGTTCAATGATGCGAAAAAAACTTCCCTACTCAACATTTTGTAATTCATAAACTAGTGATAAAGATTTGATGCTGATTTGAAAACATCACTTGTTCATGAACCGTTTAACCGTTTTTTATCTCCAAAGAAGAAAGGATAAACCATAGATTAAATCATTGACAAAACTGCAATCTAAAAGCCGCATTGGACATTTCACTAAGCTACGTGCATTATCCTCATCAACTGTTGCATGGCATTTGAAACACGAAAAATAAGAATGTTATTATACAATGTGATCATTGTCATTCCAAATGAGCCATTTTTGGTCTGCCTCGTTTTAACTTGTGGTTAATTGACGTCATTACTAGTATCTCTGTGTCTCGTCTCTAACCATGATATGATATCAAAACAGACTTTTTTGCGTCATTTGTAGAAATATCCGATCTGGGCTATTGAGATTTAGCTTTAGAATATGGTTTAGAATTAAAGATGTAGATACGATTTGTAAACCTTTGCAGTGATAGGCATTGCTACTTAAGCAAATGCCTGAGAAACACTTCGGATTGAGCCAGTGACTATCAAGGGAGTTGGAAAGTTGAAAGTTTCCCCTTAATGGACACTTTTTTCGAAAAACGATTAGAATGATAAAAAATTAATTTCCTTTCTCAAGTTTTTGATTTGCGCTACTTCTGTTTAAAAATCACGATTCTTTTTTGGACCTTTACAACCCCCCCCCCCCCCCTGAAAAATTCCTTTGAATGATTCCAATGCTTGAAAGACCCTTCCTACCCGGAAATCAAAAAGCGTTGTAAATATGTTCAAGGTGGGGTTAATAAAGAAAAAAGGAGGCCAATTTTTATTTGTGACCAATTTTTCAAGCCCTCTGTTATTTCTACCAAGCCCCCCTTTCCCAACCCACCCAACTAGATAAATTGTTGACGTCATATTAATCCTTCGCAGCGGTTTGCTGCCTCACAGCAGTACAATAATAATAAACAGTGTTTGCAAATGAAAAACAAAAGACAATGGCGTAGTTGAGACGCAGCTGGTGTGGGATAAAATGCCATAACAGGAGGAAGTGACACTTTCAGTCAACGAATTCATGTGAACTGACTGTTTCTACCCATCACGTTCAACTGTGAATTCATCTCAGGTCGATTGTATTCACTAAGGTGCGCTTTTTAGGTCTCGCAAATGGACTGACGGTTGGGCCTAGCTCGGCTATGATGAGGGAGTAATCGCGACAAACAATGTCGAGTTTAAATTCAGTGTTATAGCTCTGGTTCCACGCAGAATTAACTGCTTCTCTTGTTTGCAACTGCAAGTCGTGCGATTAATGTGTTTATTTGCAAAATTAATCGAGAAGGCATGGCAGAAAGAATGCAAGAAGCGCCTTTTGTTGGACCCTACTTGCTGCAAAATGTCCTTGGAAAAGGGCAGACTGGTATGATGTTTATTTGCTATTCCTCAGAATTTAAGCTCGTTTTGCTGCATGTTAGAGATTAATTCTTTCCCTGTGTATCAGACAAGTGTTAAGTCTTCTGTTAATTTGCACGGTTTGCACGGAAACGACCCTAAACTTAAACACGCAACTGATAATAACCTGATATATCTTTTTGTCATATACTTGACTTAAACTTGAACGTTAAACTTAAACGTGAAGCTAGCCTTAAACGGTGACTTCCCCTGCTCCATCCATGCAGCAAAGAGTAGAGCTCGCTTATTTGTTTTGCAGTTTTAATTCAATGTAAAGTTTGTTCACAGCTTATAGTAGATTAAAACTGAACGCGTTCGTTGCAAAGCAATTTTAAATTCATTTCTTTTAAGCATAAATCGTTCGGTTTTTTCCCTTGTCTGAACCATCCACTTGAAAAGATCTCAGACAATTTGCAAACCATTGAATTATACGGTCAATCTGATTATAGCTCGCAATGCTGCTAACAGAATTATCAATGAGGATCTTTTTCATTTTGTGTAATTGAGCGAAAAAGTCTTTTTAATTTGAGTGGGATAAATTAGCTCAAGACACGCAACTTTTGCTAAAGAATGCGAAAAACGATCTAGAGTCTGTGATGATGGGTGATAGAAATGTGAAAAATTAATAAAGATATCAGGTTTCTTTTGTCAACGAGCGATTACATCCAATAAAAACAGCGGACAAGATCAATTTCTTGGTTTGTGGTTGTAAGAATCTGAAACAGCAGGGGAAGGAGCAACATGAACATTTCCCTCTACTGCCTTTGGAAAAGGCTTTATGCAATATATACTGCCCACATTTTTACTCCTTAATTTTCATTCTTTGCCCCCTGCTTTGAAGTAAACAAGGGGGTGCAGGTCTTTTACAGTTATCTAAACTTGGATATTTTTAGGGACATCTCATATCAAGCTGCAGAGCGTGCCAACTGCACGCACAAGACAAATTGCAGCAAATGGAAGTGCACCCCAAAACTTAAGCCTTCCATGCACACATGGTTTGAGTATAGGCTCAATACAGGTTCACTTGCAGTGTCATACTTCCTGTGATCTTCCTTCCAAAACTCAACACAATCAACATAAGCAATCTTGAGGAAAGCATGCCATGTCCCCCCCCCCCCCACCCAATTTTTCTTTGCACGTGAGAGATCTTATCAAGCTCTGCCATGCTCTGCAGGCTGGGTATCAAAGAAAAACAGGGTGCAGCAAATTGTAGCCCTGTGTGACTGGTCAATTTCACAGTGTTATTTTCTGTTATTTTATCAAACTATCTATTTTATTGATTTCATGAGGTTTTTATGATTGTGTCAGGAAAAGTAGGGGACCATGGGGTGTCATCGAATGCGAACCAAGTATAATATAATTCCTTGCTAAAGTTATACAAATTATAGGTTATATGTCCTTGTTTGTTAAACATGCAAAACAAATAACTTCTTTGAGATTAATTTAATTTTTCTCCAAGGCATTGTGAAACTTGGTGTGCACAGTGTATCTAAAAAGAAAGTTGCAATAAAAATTGTGGACAGAACAAAACTTGCAGCACACATTCTAAGCAAGGTATATTTGATGTTTCAATTATTGCATTTTTCATAAAAACTTTTATTAATTTTGTTGCTGGATTTTTTTTTAACACGGAATGTTGTCTCAAATCTGAAGGCAGCACAGCATTCAATGCCTTTGTTTTTTACATTTCAACTTGCACTGCAAATTTGGAAAAGCTCTTAAATGCAATCTTATTGTGAAGATCATGAGAACACTTCCAATTGATTTAGTACCTCTCAAAAAAATTGTATCAGCAATTGTCAAAGATTTTCAAATTTCCTCTGCCGTTTCCTGAGCAGTGCTATAAATTTACCATTTTCACATTTAAAATTCAAATGTTTGCCAACTCTTCCAGATGGTGACTGTTTAAGATTGCAGATATATTTGGAAAATGGAGAGTGTCATAGTTCAAGAGAAATTTTTTAAAACATAGATACATAGCAAGGGTAAGACTTTGTAGCAAATAAAACAGGAATTTAAATTATCATTTTTACATTTTTATTTTTCATCAGGTGGAGAGAGAGATTGCAATCATGAAGCTTATAAACCACCCCAACATTCTTGGATTGTATGATGTCTATGAAAACAAGAAAAATCTGTAAGTAATGAGGGTTTGTTAAGAGGTGTACAAGGTTGGATGTAGGGTTTTCAAGTCCCCTGTCATCATTGCAAGAATCAATAAAATTGAATGTAGATGCAAGAAAATGCTTTTTATCCTTGAGGCAATTGGCAGCTAAAATTCAACTCAGTCTAGTTTTGGGAAATTGCAACTTTGTGATTCAACAAAAACTTGAATCTAAATTTTTTATTTACACTCACTTGATCTTACGGACAGAGTTGATTTTCAAAACCATTTGATAAACCACAGAAATGATAAGAGTAATTTTGATAAGAGATATTGGAAATTTTTTAGCAGACAGCAATAAATTAATTCATTTCTTACAAGGCAGTATATTTGCCCTCATAAAATCTTGTCTCATATGAATTATTTTATCAACATTTGCTTTGTAATAGTTTTTATCACCAAAAACTTAATGTATGATGCAATAGTTAATTGAATGATTACTTTATTAGGATTTAAAAGAGTAAATATTTGTAATCGCATGTAAATACATTCAAACCATTCATCTGCTGATTAGTCCTAACATTACATCCTGAGATTCTGATCTAATCTTCTTTCATCTAGTCAGATCTTATCTCCTCTTATCCTATAATTTTTTTTAAATTTCTTTAAATCTAGGTCAAACAAGGCAATATTTGTTGCATAATATAAGCTATTGCTAACATAGCTAGCACTCGTCAGGAACTAATCTGACAAGATATTAATGTAGTTTCAACAAAAAGCTGAGGAATTTCATCCAATTTTCATCAATGATTTTATGAAACGAGACCATCATCCGATGTTTCTTCCTCTTATAAGTGTCAGATTGAAAATCCTGAATAGACTTGTTCTAGAAATCAAGATCCATATCATCACAGTATTACGCAATATTGAAGTTAACGATTGAAAATATTTGAATTTAAAAATGATTTATTTATTTATGTATTTTTAGTTATCTCGTTCTGGAATATGTTGGAGGTGGTGAACTTTTTGAATATTTAGTAAAGAAAAAAAGGCTACAGCCAACTGAGGTATGGTCTATTTTCTAAAATTTTGGACAATATTTTCATTAACTCTAATTGACAAAATCTTTAAAATCTTTAAGACCCCATATTCATCTTTTTCTTTCCAAACACATCCTTTATTTATTGTTAAAAAGAATTAAAGAGACCATTTATGTGATAAGCTGCAGAATAAGTTTTTACAACTTCCAAGCCTTCACGCATTAGATTGGAGATGGATAAAAATGCTGATCGATATTCGAAAAGTTCAGGCTTAGGTCGATTTGATGATATCTAAAACAGATTTATTTCTACTGTGAAAACCGTAATATCTTTAGAGACTTTCACTTTCTATTTTTCATCCGATTTATAGTTTTTAAACGCCATGCAGTGTGTTTACGTTTTGTCTCAATTTCTTTCAGGCCCGCAGATTTTTTCGCCAAATCGTATCAGCGGTAGATTTCTGCCACCAACATCTAATTTGGTAAGCTTCTTTTAAAATGTGGTCATTTGCGGATTTACTAATATTGATCAGAGATCATTATTCCTCGCCACAGCTTCGAGCGTTTTCATAAATTTTGAAATACTTCTTGGTGGACGAAAACCGCACAAGCAGCGATTACTTAGAAAGATTTACTCAAATATATCGAACGGTCATTCAAGTCTCAAATACTGTTTACATCGAACACCACACTTCTTTTACTCTTTAACAAAGGACAAGATCCGCACAAGCAGGCCCCCCCTATCGCCTCACCCTTAATTGATAAGTTTGGTATAAAACCAGGCTGGAAATAAAACATCGCCAACCTTCAACATAAATCTACTTTCATGCTTTCTCTTTCACAACATTCTAACGTACGACAATCAACCCTTGTGCATTCAAAAGTCTAAATTTCTTATCTCTCTAACTAGACACCCTTCCAGTTCTAGAGTGTCATCCATTCCCGCTCATCTATCTTCTGTTGCAGTTAAAAAAGTATTCGTTTATCTTGCTTCGATTGATGATAAGAAAATTTTTATATTTTGTCCTAGTCATCGAGATTTAAAACCAGAAAACCTGCTTCTGGACAGCAAGAAGAACGTAAAAATTGCTGATTTCGGAATGGCGTCAGTCCAAGTAAGTACCATTGATAAAAAATTCGAAGGGCGTTAAGAATTATCGGATCCGAAGCTGTTTGCTAACATCTCAAGACATTCCTTTCTTTTTTATTTTTCATATATATTCATTTATAATTCATTTATAATCAATTTACTACAATACTACATGCCATCCATAGTGGGTATGGGCTTGTAGTCAGCGAGTTCCCACTATGTATGACAATTACAATTAGATATAAAGTATTCTAATGATTGCTGCAGGAGAGGAACACCAGTAGCAAACACTTCACCATTGTTCCTTTCTTTGTGGGTATGGCTTATGTTTAATGGTAAGTTTTAGCCTCAATCAATGAGGTTTCTAAACATAGAAATACCCAGAACATTTCTTTCCCAAAATGGGTCGAACCAATTGTTTTAGCAAACATAGTAAAATTTGGGACTGCATCGTTCTAATTTTAACTAAAACTCATCATCGCAAATTGTTCATTTTTAAATGAATTCAGGTGTAGGGTGCCTTCGAAGGGCTTCCTTTTGAAAATTTCTCTGAACCAAGCAAGAAGGTTGTGGATTTTATTTTTAATTTGAGCAAGATGTCTCTGCAGCTTTGCAACAGATGATGCTAGTCATGGTATTCATAACACGTTTGTTGCAAACCTATGCTCATGTTACCACGAACCAGGCCTTGCTTTGACTAAACGACGAGCTCGTTTCCCCAGGCAGTACAAATTCGAAACATTGTCGGCAGAATCCATTTTTAGGCAAACCTTTGTCAAGTAAAGTTTATTTTGAATTTAAAAAATGAATGACCTGTCGGCTTTTCGGTGCAGCTCTCATGAAAAATTAATATCATCACGTCCAGCATTGAAAATTGTTTTTAAAACACCGAGGACATTAACCTGTCTTTCGCCTCCATGAAACGGTGTTAGCTTTCAAATTAGTTTGTCAAATCTCCTTCTATCTTAACACCTGCTAATTAGGTAAATTGTCAACACTTTTTCAAAAGAGCTTTATCCTATCCAAACCAAATAAACCGGACATCCTTTTAATTATTCATCGCGGATTTTTAATGAAATATGCAGCTTATGGCGATAAGTATTTTGTCTGAAAGGATCTGGGCTAGAAAACCATAGTGCCCAGACCCCTTGCTTGCTTACAAAGCACCTTTGAAATTGCTTAATATCCCACAATGCATTTGTGGGTCCCCTTAGAATGCGGCTTGGCCTAAAATTGGCTATCATAGGCCCTTGTTTAATGGAGATAGAAACATGAAAAAATATAATTCCCAAACTTTTGTAGCTAAACATTTTTCATAATTTTGTCCTCTGCGTAAGTACTAGAATTCCATCTCGTATCATTATTCTTACTCATGGGCTGTATGCTCGAAGGATCCCCTGTATTTCACTACAGTTTTATTTTTCGTTGAATCACCCTCATCTAAGCTCATGTTTTTAACGTTATCTCTAACTTTGTTTATGGTGACGATGATAATCTTCAAAATATCCCTCACTTGTTTGTTCGTTTAATTATTGATGTAATGAGTGACAGAAAATGGATTATATTCTCTTGAGAGAATCAACATATTTTTCATTGATAATTTATCAGAAAGGCGTCCCTGGCAGCTGATTTCGAATTATCTCTTTTTTAACATTCAGGAAATGTTTACACGAGCAAAACTGGATTGGATTTAAACTGGATCCGATCTACTTTTGGCACGGGTATGTCTTGGGTTTACACGAGATGTTGCAGATCCGATCCTGCTTCTGGATCTTTTTCAAACTGGATCCAGTTTAGATCCCATCCACTTTTGCTTGGTAGGCGTAGCCTAAGATTCCGTGTGCTTTAAAGATCTCAATGATTTTTATGTAGTTCAACGCATCAACGCATACTGAAATAGATGAACATGTAATATGAGACATGCTAACCTCGTGTCATGTGTGGTTGATTTTAATCAAAATTTGATTTATTCTCCCAGCTTACGAGCTTATTGCTGAGGCTATGTCTTGCTGGTCTAGACTCTGTCTCATGGTATTGTGCAAGCCTCTTTCTCTACCAATTAGCTAAGGAATTTAATCCCAAATGAGACTGCATTTCATCTAAGCTCAAAGTGGCAGGTGTTTGGCGGAGCAAAAAAAGTGTTTTGGTGTGACAATCCACTTGTCTTGGGTTGGAGACATAAAATTGGTTTCTAGACTCATAATAAAAATGAGCCAACTATTATCAAACCAAAATGATAATCGTAACATGATAAATATTATAGAGAAATGATAATTCTATCTACAATTAATAGCAAAAATAATAACAAAATTCTTGGCTATCATAGTTCAAAATTTCTCGCAAGTACTAGTTTTCCGAATATTCATAACAACTCTATGCTCAACTAAAGCTGGAAGGTTTACTTGTATTCTCGTCTTGTCAATCTCATCTTTATGATTTCTAGATGTTGACTTTCATCCACTTTTTATTTTTGATAATAACATGATATTTAAGTGTTTAATTTATTTTCTAGCCGTTTAATTGCATGTTGGAGACTAGTTGCGGGTAGGTTCTTTGTTTTCAAACTGTTGTTTTCATCTGCTTTCAAACTTCACCTTCACGTTCTTTGTATTATACCTCACAAATATCTATCTCATCTGCTTTAATATGCTTTTCTTTCCTCGAGCTAGGAATGGAAGAAATATTGTGGCTTTGATCTTGTGACACGATATCATTTTATGCACACATATTAGCTCTCGCCTTCATCATTTCATGTTATAATTTATGAACAGTCATAGTTACTTTATTTGCACCCTTCCCTTTTTCCTTAAAGGTCTCCTCATTATGCAGCGCCAGAAGTTGTAAAGGTATCTTACCCTTTGATTTTGTTATCTTTCCAAATTCAACATGGAAAACCTAGATTATATATCATATAGAACTGTTTTTAGAAAACATTAGAAGAGCAATGTAAATGAACATCATGAATTTGATTGTTTTATTCAACGTTAACTAGAATTGTGGTAAGATTTTTCTTTTCGTTTTACTTTAGAAACAAAAATCATAAAAATGCATGGGAAATTTCCCCGTGTAAAAAATCGATTCATTATCATTGTTTTCCATTATTTGAAAAATTTTGCTTTATTTCACTCTGATTAAATTGTTATTTCATCGCTCCTTCGATCATTTGTTTTAATTTGAGTGAAATGATGCGAGATTTTTGTTTCGCAGGGAATCAAGTACGATGGCAGAAAAGCTGATGTTTGGAGTTGTGGCGTAATTTTATATGCGCTTGTCGTGGTTAGTCTTAATAATTTCACTTTTGCTACGAATTTTTATGAAGGAGGATTAACTCTAATTTACTTATTGTATACCCCATTACTTGTTTGTTTCAACTATTTATATCTTTAGAGAGAGTATCTCATTAGCATATATGCTAGTTTCCTAGAGGCTCTACAAAGACTTCACAATCCTTCACGTTATATCTTGTTGTACTGTCAAGTATAGGGGATGTTTGCAATCGTTCGAAGATTTTTGACCTAGCTAGCATTGTTTCTTGGTTCACATGTAAATATACCTTGCTTTTATGGAGTATTTTCTGTTATTTTCAGGGTTGTTTACCTTTCGATGATGACAATCTAAGGCAACTTTTGGAGAAGGTATTTATATGCTTTAAATCGTACCTCTTTAAAAACTGTTGCACTAAACAAAGGTGCAGTTTGTGATCCAGGCATTTATGCAATGTTTTTCCACAGATGTACCACCGCTTATAATCTATAACTGCAACAATCACTTACAGCTGCCAATTAATCTCCTAAATGTTGATTTTTTTTAAGGTTAAAAAAGGTGTTTTCATAATTCCCGGTTTTGTTCCTGATGACTGTAAAGATTTACTCCAAAAAATGATTAAAGTCGACCCGGAAGAAAGGCCAACGGTTTGTAACTAATTTCACACTAATCCTTTTTCAGTAGTTACCTCTGTTTAGAAATAATTGTTTCGTGCATTGATCTGTGACCTTGAATCTATGACCCTTCATGTTTGACCTGTGACCTGGCACTGAGCTCAAATATCAGAGATCAAGTCGTCTCGCTGAAAGCAAAACTTCTCCTTTCAAATATGTTATTCGTTTGAGCAAAAATCTGTTAGTTTTCACAAGACAGCTTTTAGCACTGCCTAAAAAGAAAATATTTTTTTTACATCGAAAAAAGACAATTTAAAAATTAAGTTAATGAACTTCAATCATCAAATAATTTGATAATTAACAATTAATAATAGTTATTTAATAAGTTTATCAATTTTATCATTCTAGATGCAGCAAGTGAAGCTACATCGATTCTTCAAAAGGTATTCTCTTCTTTTTAAGAAATTCTATAACTTTCAATTCTTCTATAGTTTTTAAAATATCTGAGAGCAAGCGCATCCTGTACTTAGCTGTTTGTGTCACCCTTTACAGTTTACAGTATTTAATTTATTCATTTGTTTGTTTGATGTTAATTAATATATTTCTTTCTTAGTGATGAACTGCCTCCTGAACCACCAGTTCAACAAGTTGTCAAGGTAAGCGAATTTCAGCAATTTTTTATTGCATCATTTGCTAACGTAAATCATCGTGTAGTCCTGCGTGGCCCATCTAAACTTTCAAGAACCCTTCGTGTTTTTTGCTAAATATCCTGCAGAATGTCCTAAAAAGCATTGTTTTGCTAATAGACTTTGGTCTGTAGTGCTACAGTGTTGGGTTTTCCGTCGATAGATGCAGTGATACCGAACTCGTTTGGTTAATGCTTAATTGCACTATCAAACCCGTATTTATTAAAAACATTATTTTAATAAATTGCTGTTTCGCAGATGGAAAACATCGACGATGCAGAAGATATTGATCCTGATATTCTTAACAGTATGACGTCACTTGGATGTTTCAAAGTCAAGGAAGAACTCATTCAAAGGCTGCTATCTCGAGAGTGAGTAATTGATTGATTGATTGGTTGATATATTGATTGATTGATTGGTTGAAAGATTGATTGATTAAATGATTGAGTGATTGATTGCTTAAATAATTGACTGATTAAATGATTGAAAGATTGGTTGATTGATTGATTGATTGATTGATTGATTAAATGATTGAGTGATTGATTGCTTAAATAATTGACTGATTAAATGATTGAAAGATTGATTGATTGATTGATTGAATGATTGACTGGTTGGTTGATTGAATGATTGAGTAATTGATTGATTGATTGGTTGATATATTGATTGATTGATTGGTTGAAAGATTGATTGATTGAAAGATTGATTGATTGATTGATTGATTGATTAAATGATTGAGTGATTGATTGCTTAAATAATTGACTGATTAAATGATTGAAAGATTGGTTGATTGATTGATTGATTGATTGAATGATTGACTGGTTGGTTGATTAAATGATTGAGTGATTGATTGATTTAATGATTCATTGATGAACCAGTTAGTTAAGTTTTAAGTTCTTTTTGACATTCCATTTGCTTGGTTGCTTGCTTTCTTGCCTTTTTGTTTGCCTGCTTACATTCTGTGAAGTCCTTGAAAGTATTCAAAAATCTAACACAATTTCCCTTTCTCCTTCTTACTTAGGGAAAGTTTGGAGCGTGTAATATACTTTTTGCTGATGGATCGGAAGAACAAAATATCATATCAAGATGACGAAATGCCTGCCTTACACATGCCAAGATTAGAAGGCAAGAAAGCTCGTTTCAGAAATTTAAAAAAATTCAACCTGTTCGATAAGAAACTGGTCTTTTTCTTTGTAAGATGCGTGTTACTTTATATTTCATATAAGTTATTTGTGTATGCAATGAACAGTGTCATAAAAAGAGTAAATGAGCTTAAGGATGCTACAGATTGATTGGCCAATGATCCACGGGACATTTTTAATGAAATACAGCGATGGACAGCGGTGGGATTTGATGATTTGGTGGGGAAGTGTTTGGGACAATTTTTATAAATTTCTCAACGTTCCAACTGGACGGTAGAATTTCCCAATCGTCTGTTATTTTATCTTTTACATGAGCTTTTACATGGGAAATTTGGTATAGGTTAAGAGGTTAAGAGATGCTAAAAGAACTTAATGATAACCTTAATGATAAAATATTTATTTAATTTTTTTTAAATTATTTTACACCGTTGTAAACTAAATTCCTTGCACGTTTTTCACATTAAAGTTATAATTATTCACTTCAGAATTATTGTAAACTTTGCTAGGCATAAAAGATATTTTAATTTCTAACAATAAATAATTTGTGTTTCCTTGCTTTTAAATCTTCCATTTAAAATATCGTTTGAATAATTATTTGACCATGCTCAATATAATATTGATGTTAAATGCAATTAACGATAATAAAAGCACTTTGAATTTTAAAAAATGATACAAAATATTATTGCTTTTTGCAATCTGATTTTGTCTAAATTAAAAGGTATTAAAATTATTTGAGAGTTGTATAAAAATTATCATGAAAATTGTAATATTTATTTTAGATGTGAAAATAATATGATCATCATCAATTTTAATATTTCCTTATGGTTTAAAGAACATTGTGAAATACCTAAATTAATATAAGTTTATAAATGTAATGTAAACCAAACCATAAATCAAGCCTAAACTGTTTCATCTTGGATTCTTATAACTTAAAAATCAAATATGAAATAAGCTTTTTTTTTATTCTGAATGGAAAAAGCCAATTGTTGGAAGCATTGCCAACAGTAATGGACAATGATGAAAAACACGTAAGGCCAAATATAGCAGAACACAAAAAAACCTACGTCAAAATTCATATTTTTAATAATTTTTTTAATTTAATAGTTGATCCGCCTCGAAAGAGAACAGAATCTCGCATATGCAAAGATGAGTAAGTTATCCCTCACATTTTCTATATTTTTCAGTCCCTTTTTCAGTCTTATTTCTTATGTTAATAAATAATCTGATATCAATATTCACGTTTATTGTCCCTTAAAGACTGGCAATTTTTCTGTGAAATTTATTCCAATTACAAACCATTAGATATTTTAGAATAACTTTTCGTCAATTTCGCTGTTTTTTTTCAGTTCGATGGTAGAACCAAAACAAATCATCACAAAACAAAGAGCAATGACGTACCATGGGTAATATTCTTATTTATTTCATTTTATTCTATTCATTTTATTCTGTTTCATATTTTATTCATTTTGTGTTATTTATTTTATTCTATTCATTTTATTCTATTTCATATTTTATTCATTTTGTGTTATTTATTTTATTTTATTTTATTTTATTTATTTTATTCTATTTCATATTTTATTTATTTTGTTTTATTTATTTTTTTGTTTTTCTTTATTTTATTTCAATTCATTTTATTTTATTTTATTTATTTTATTTAATTTATCTCATTTCATTTTATTTCATTTTAATTTTTATCCTAGTTTAAACTATCTCATCATGTTATCCAGTGTAAGAATCAGTCAACTTTTCTTCGCTAAGAACCTAACTCGATCCTCTGATAAAAAACTGGTACATTTTCTCAGACGTACAACGGTAAGCTCTCATAAAATTACCATTCCCATTCTTTACGTTTTGTATTCATCATTTTTCCATTTTTTTAAAGCAATGTTCGAAGAGCGTCTGCATCGAATATTATTGAATCCACAATCAATTCGACGAATCTTACACCCCCCGGAAGTCCTTGGAGGTCACGGTTATCGGCTTTAAAGAAATCAGTTGGTGGTGGAATATTCGCACGGAGGCGCAGTCAAAGTTGCTGTAGGTTTATGCAGTTCTCTTTGAAATTATTGTTATAATTATGCAACTAGACAACGAACGAACGAACCACCGAACGAACGAACAAACGAACGAACGAACGAACGAACGAACGAACGAACGAACGAACGAACGAACGAACAAGAACGAACAAGAACGAACAAGAACGAACAAGAACGAACAAGAACGAACAAGAACGAACGAACGAATGAACGAACGAACGAACGAACGAACGAGCGAATGAACTAGCGAATGAACGAACGAACGAACTAGCGAACGAACGAAGGAACGATTTATTCAAGAAATATTGCATCCTCAGGCTCCATCTTGTAACTTTTTTATCCTTAAAAGGGCCCTTGCTTACCCATTTGCAAGCCTAGCCATAAATCTTGATCTTTGATCTTGATGACCTCTCATTAACCTTATTTATGTTGATTTCAGCTGATGAAGCCGCAGATCTTCACACAAATGGATTATCAAAATCAACTCCTGAGTAAGTGGTTCTTTAACTATAAAGCTGCCCAATCAAATTCAATGCCAGGATCCTTAAACCGGGGGATTCCTCGGAAATTGATCGAGCTCGAACAGTGCATGACTGTATTATCTTTAAGTATGTGACGTAGGTCGCTCATCCTAAGCTTTCAGATAAATATCTTCCATTCTTGTTTGTAGAATCACAGCGAAGCGATCATGGTTTACGAGTTTCCTGTTCCACACTCCAGGACGAATTCAGGTACATTTTTGCACTACTTTATTATTCTGTGATAATCATTTAACTTTTCTTTCGCCAAAGTTTTGATAACCATGTTACCAGTCGTAAAGCTGAAAGAGACACCAACTGCTGTATGCGGTGGCGCATATTTCTTTCTCTGTTGATTGGCCCACATATCTCTGCAACACCTTTGAATACTGTGCAGCACAAACAGCGAATGCTGCATCATATGGCTAGCCCACTGCTTGCACCGTGTGTCTTTTATAATCAAGACTGAATTTCTCATTCTAGCCATTCACAATGAAGATCACCAACAGATCAACTGATCAGATCAAGCATGACATTGAAGATTGTTTCGCATCAGTAAGCATTTAATACGTCTGACCAAGCCCCTGTGACCTATTATCCTTTTTGTGACCTTTAAACTTTCTAAAAGTCACCTCTGACCTTTGACACTTGCCCTCTGAAATATGCACTTCAGAGTTTGATTTTTTCCGTTCTAGATGTCAAACATAACGCATTTCACTCTATCTCCGTTAGAATTTCACGTGATATATAAGAAGAATAAAGGTATGAGTTATTCAAAATTTAAACTGGGAATGAAACATTCACAAATCATTCTTATACAATCTTAATAACTGAATTTGTCCATTCTTTTATGGTATCTACCTACAAGGTTCTAGGTCTTTTTTTTCTCTTTTGTCATTTAGCTGTCCTTCAACCAGCAATCTTTGTAGTCAACCATCAAAATTAATAGTTTGTTTTAAATCTTTTTTATTTTAGGCCTATACCACAGAAAAACATTGATAAATCTCAAATGCGAGATTGCATCATACAGCAGATGTGCAGACGGTCAAAATTATCCAATCGCAGTACATATTACATTCATAAACGGTAAGTCTCTCTCTCTCTCTTCCTCTCTCTCTCTCTCTCTCTCTCTCTCTCTCTCTCTCTCTCTCTCTCTCTCTCTCTCTCTCTCTCTCTCTCTCTCTCTCTCTCTCTCTCTCTCTCTCTCTCTCTCTCTCTCTCTCTCTCTCTCTCTCTCTCTCTCTCTCTCTCTCTCTCTCTCTCTCTCTCTCTCTCTCTCTCTCTCTCTCTCTCTCTCTCTCTCTCTCTCTCTTTGAAATTGTATCCCAATCCTATTTACAATTGAAATACATTTCCGTTCACTTCAGGTTCCCATCGGAAATTTCGCAAATTCTGCATGCGAATCCAAGACAAATTAAAAACCGGGAGTGAAACAGATGAAATGAATAACGTAGAGGAACATAAAAACGGTGTCATGTCGGATGGGTCGTCGCCTTCAAGTCGGGCTGGAAGCGGACGAGAAAGTAGTCTGGCTGGACACAGCACCGAGAATCTGTTGGAATCTGATGAGAGTATAGATTGCTAAATGCCAAGATGTTACAGGTATTAGATATGATTCGATTATATAGGTTTTACTTGTCACTTATCCTCAGCTAAATCATAGAATTCTTTGCATGTAAACAATCCGCTTTCCAGTTACTTCATGCAGATATAATTTTATAAAGATAAGCATCAATGCAACAAAAGCATTGCTAAAAAGGACCTATTGGAAATGTTCGAATCATTCGTAAAATTTACAAACAAGGAAAACTTCAAATCCAGAAAACCTTGAACGTTTTTTCGGCATTAGCTTAAAAATATTCTGTTTACAATGAACTTTTCAGAATGGCAGGACATTTTCCGACAAGCCCATAAATTGAAGGCAAGAGGGGCAATTTTCTATCACACTTTTAATAGTTCGTTTAACACCATTTCAATGTTATTGGTTTTTTTTATAGGTATTTCCATGCCCAGTTCAAAAAATACCTCATGCTACTCGTTAATCAGGAGAACTCAGACCCTTATAACTAGCGATTGGACCCATTTATTCAATGGTTTCATTTATAGTTCATAGCCTCAAGGTGGGTAAGATGTTTTTAAGGACTCTAAGCTACCTGGGATAAACCCTCTTAGATAGGCTCCCTAAGGTAAGACAGTGCCTTGTCATTTATCTCCAAATTCTGATCCTCATGCGGTCAAAATCTTTGATTCTGTCTCATCAGGACTCAGGTTTGAGGCTGACCATCATGCAGCGTTTGTAGGAATATTGCTCTTTAGCACTGAGAAGGGATTTCCCTTTTTTAATCGGCAGTTTTCAGTCCTTAATGCTTCTTTTGTTGTGGTCAAAATAAAGACAGTTTTAAGAGAAGAAAGTGATTTTCGTAGATTTGATTTTGTTGTTTTGGTTAGCGACAAGTGAGACGCTACCTAAAAGAAACCGAGAAGTTGTGACAGATGGTTTTTGAAATACCAACGATGTGAAACTGTTTTGATATTATGCGAAGAGTAAGCCACGTTGATAGCAAATGATTATAATGATATAATTTTTGAGATTACTAGATATTGTTATCTGATAGCTATTATTTACGTATAAATAATTAATTAATCAATTAATTGATAAATAAATTGAACATATAAAGCAATACAGAACGTAAATCAAAGTGTTGTAATATTGTCAAATTTTTATTAATAAAAAGCATTATCTATTGATGGTATGAAACATGAGAATTCGTAAGAGAAGTTGCAACAGATTTTCTTTATCCATAGTCAAGAAGTGGAGATGCCATCAATGGGGAAACCACAGGGAGTTAGTCCCCCTTACCGAGAGAAATACATTTCGTTAAACATTGCAAAGTAGTCAAAATTGACGGGGGCTAAGACTAGATAAACTGTAGAGTTAAAGAGGGATTCTAAAAGAAAGAAGAGGGCAAACGCTGTATGATAACATAAGAAAAGAAGCCTTATCCTGGTTGTGGTCGTTTGATTTTATTTGCGACACGACCCCCGTCTCCTCGTAAGCTTAAGGATGGCACCCCCTTTCATACAAAGTTTTACAGGAATATATTGTTTTCAAAGCTGTTCACATTTTTTTTTTGAACCATTAGTTTTAGTTCGTTCACGTCGTTTTCAATTCATGCAATATATACGTTTTATATTTCATTCGTTTTCGTAAAAATCATTCATTTTGAAGTCATTTTCGTTCGTAAACATCATATCATTTTATTTGATGATTTAAAACGCTGTTTAGTTGTTATTGTTTGTCATCAGAAATTTTCAGATCTGTTATTTGTTAAAATTGAAATGCCTTCCCTTACAATTGCAATCCAAATCTTAATATTTAAGGATAAACCCCCTTAATAAGGGTTCATCACTGTTAAGTACGAGAACATAAATATTGACCAATTGTAACCCCCTCCCTTCACACCCCCAGACTTCACTGCCAGTACGCAACAGACCAGCAAAACCATAGACGCTTTGGGGTTTTCCCTCGTTTTATTGTTATTAATGCCAAAGGTGGATTTTACAATATATTTACAATATATCTCATTTTAAATTTATCAGAAGACCTCTTCAAGATTCCCTCTTGTTATTTGTCTTGCTCTACACCTTTGAATATGATAAGATGTAGAAATTGGCTATGCGTACCCCTCTGTCCGTATCAACTTTCCGTGTGATCGAAATAAGTCCCGTGGAAAATAATATCGAAATATAACTGATAAGAACATTGTTATAGAAACTATAATTCTTCATCTTGCAAATTTGTCCTGTGTATCAGCTACTGGCAGCCCCGTCTGCCTTGAAGTGTTTTTGTTTGATTTTCTAGGAGTTCTCGAGTTCAATTTTAAACCAACAGACCACCCTGATCCTAGTTTCCCGGTCGATTGATGGCATACATGAGTTTTATGACGCCTTATTCTTTGTAAATTCACTAGTTATGATCTTTGCCTTACGCAGTTCGAATTGAAATTTGATATAATTAATTCAAATGTAAGGAAGAGTATTAATAATAATAAATATGTAAAAATTTCTGATATAAAATGAGATTGACCTTCTGTTTTCGCTTGTTTCTTTTTTCGGTTTTAAGTTCTGGTTGAGAAGGGGTTTTGAAATTAAAATTGGGATATTGGAATTTATTGCAATTATAATCAAATGTTGGAAGTAATTGGGGTAAATTTTAATAATTAAAGTGTTTCCTCTACCAAAATGCAACAAGGAAGGAAAATTACGTCACAGAAAGTTACATTAGTTACCAGTCTCTTGTTATACAAACCAATGGTTTCATAATGGCGGACGAAATTGGGAGGTGGTTCAGAAAGTTATCGAGAAAAAATCTATCAAAATATGTCTCAAAATTCATTTGATTGCAAGATAGGATTGCCATTTCGTGGCTTCATTCATCCAAAATGCCTTCAAGGAGATTGGTTGATTATTTTGTAATCGTTGGGTGCTCTGAAACTGATAATTTATGTAAGTGTTTTTTTATGTAGGCCCCATCGTATATTGTGGAGTCAATTTCAAGACGTCAAAGTTCTAAGTTGCTCGATTCATTGTCATTGTGTTGAACATCAGTGTTATGCAAAAGGAATTTTCTGAAGAGCGAATTTTCATGACTTTAGATTTCCTGCAACACTGGGTGAATAAGTGGTCTATTTTTTGTTTATAACTAAATTACTTGTTCATAAACAGACGAAGAACGTTGCTTCCTGCAAAACGTAAAGCCCATGCACATTTGCCGAGTGTCTAAACTGCGATCACGCAATACACAATTTGATAAATGCAAACTGCAGAGCACCAAAACAAAGTTTTTGTTTAAATCTATCCCGTTACTACCTAACATATATAATAACAGCAAATGTTTTGATGAACGGATTAGAGATTACGAAGAGAAAATAAAATCAATCTTGTGACAATGGACAACCCGTGGTTCATTGAACAGGTCAGAACAAGCAGCGGACGTTTTTGTTTATTATTCCATCCATTTTCACTATCCATTCCATTCTAAATACTCAGCAATTTTACAACCAAGTGAAAAGTAGAGGATTTTTAGGTGGTTACCCCTACCATTGAATTTTTTGAACCCTTTTTACACACCCAAACTGTATACTTTGCTTAAATTGTTTTTTCCTGCTAATTTTCAGTGAAAAATTTTTAAACGTTAGTTTCAGTTTGGCTTCGATTCATATATGCTAATTTTTGAAAACAATATTGAAGATTATTTACTTTATAACACATCAATTTTTATCTTTCGTTTGGCACCCTATAAGTTGAGATGTTTTATTTTTCATTTTAACAGATCATGGAAAAGCAATCAAAGGAACTATTTTACAAAGATTTCCTGATGATGATTTCAAGGACTATCCTTTCCCATCTGCTGTGGAACTGGTTTGTAAAAATTTTGGAATAAAAAAAAAATTTAATCATTAAAATTAACAAGTTTTCATTTGTTTGCTGCGATTTTACATTATTTTTTATATGATTAATTGATATTTTCTTGCTATTATTTACATTTATGATGATGATATTGATGGTATGTTGCCTAAACAAACCAGTGTGGAGAGTGCATCGTAGGTGCACCTGAAATTACTTAAAACTTAAACTTAAAGATTAGACACAAATTTTCTAACCATGCCCTATTGCTGACCCTGCCCTTTTCTACTAAATCATACTTTTGTAAAAATATTACACTGTTCAGGCGCGGATCTAGAAAGTATGGTTACCGAGAAAGTATCTTCGTGTGGTCACAGCCTTATTCACTATATGAAGTGTGAAAAATTAGTGGGATAAAATCAACGTCAAGTCTGCGTTGTTTCAGATCATTCCCTTTCAATAAACTTTAGGATATCTCTCATCTCCAAAATTGAATTTGTTTGCATTTAGCATATTATAGAGACTGTCTAAAACATTTATTGAGTTTTACTTGGCCCAGAAAGCTTATTGGATGGAGGAGTAAGAGAGAGAATTTTGATAGGAAATTATAATTCCCTTGGACTTAAGCTATAAATTACATTAGGCCCATACCTCTTAGCTGTAAGAGACACTTGGTGAGATCACTCTCTAGGACTGCTAGCTTAGCCTGTACATCTTTTTGTCTCCCTCCAAAATTAGGTCAAAAACCTCTCTGTTACTCTTTTCAACAACTTCCAACATCCGATGCAAGATAGCCTTTCTTCACCCTCCATTTTATTCCCTCCAAAAGGATCAAGGTTATCGCCTATCATACAGCACTGTCAAGCAGTTATGAGCAGTGTTATGATTATTGTGCAACTAAAACAAGTTTTCGACTTTTTCTGACTGGTTTCCGACTTTTGAGACAGGTTTCAGACTCCCCTACGACAAGGAGCACAATGAAGTGACCGGTTTTGGACTCCTCGATGAGAGGTTTCAGACTTTTTCTGACAAGATGTAATTGTGCAATCCAACAGATAATGATGCAAATAGATAATTTTTCCATTGTTCAAGAGTGAACTGATCTCATCCGACTCCTTTTGTTTTTGCATAACAAGCGAAAGGGCAAACAATAGTTCGTTGGCAGGGAGTTGTTCAACAGGAAAACAGATATCTGCTTCCCCGTTGACAGTATGTGCTTAACAATAAATCATCGAAATCACGAAGAAATCGTTGGGGAGAAAAATGCTACATACATTTAAGGAATGGGGGTCTACTTCTAAAAGTATCTGACCGGGTTTTTGAAACCTTTAAACCTGGTCTGGATCCGCTCCTGCTGTTGAAACAACATAAACATGCCAAACTAAAGATTATTAAATGAAGACAAGTTAAATTCTCACATTTGAAAAGTGCACCTGAGAGAAAATAGCAATTTTTTTTACGCTAGGCTTTTAGCAGTTTCCACACCAAGATCTTGGCAAAAAACGCTGCACTCAGCACCTGAGCTAGCAAAGACCATAATGTCAATTTGTCTATCCATTACATTAATCTACTTTTAAGGTGTTGATTTCAAATTCCCTTGTTACAATTTCCATCAACTAATTTTCTTTCAGTTTTGTCAGCCTGGTGGATGGCAAGTTAGTTACGTCTATCATGCTCCAATGTTCTATTATGCAATCCTGACAGACGTTGAAGGGACACACAGCTACTGTGGATGTCTCCTGTTTTATGAGCCTGTTGTATCCAAAAAGACAAGGCCTGGCTCAGTGAAGAGGACAACATCTGGTACCGAAAACCAAGTCACAACCACAGAAAATGTTGAGGAAGAGCAGAGTGAAATGACATATTATGTACCAAAGTGTCTCTGCCTAGTGACAAGACAGAAGCATCTTGACACAATCAAGGTAAGCAATTTTTCTTGTTTTGTAATTGCTGTTGAATGTTATAACGGAAGTGGATGTTTACAATACAGTTTCATAATACAAAGTTTTGTCTTGTGCAAAATTTTTGTTATTCAACCTTCATTATTATTTTAAGTTTTGTCTTTAGTTCCAATGTAAACATTCACAATTTATCTCAAATAAACAAACAACTTCTTAAATAAACATTGAAATTAGATTTTTGTTATCTAGATAATACAAAAAGGAGCTTGGAAAATGTAGATAGCAACAAAACAGAGGCAGTAAACCTGCCAAGACTAAATTTATAAAAGAAGAAGTATGAAACCATCTAAAAAGTTTTAAATAGCATCATTTAGTGCTTTTCTGCATGATATTCTTCTAATAACAAGTAGTTTTGTTAAAAGATTAATTTGTCTATTCATCTGCATTATTTTATTCTTTTTGCAGAACTGCATGACAACAATTTACTCTGCTTATGCTGAAAATGATAATGATAAACTGGAGAGGATGCTTGGCTATGCACTTGGACTCATGAATCTGCCACCTCCCGGAGGTCCTAAATTAACATTTTCACTTGGAGGGGAAGATACGCAAGTTGTGTTTCCAGCAATAAATGAATCAATTCCTGTCTCAAACAAGTCTGTAGCCATCATTTTTAATCAACTTGGTATGTCTTTTCAATTTTTCTAAATTTCCTTTTGCTTTAAGTATATAGTTTTGTATCATATTGCGTTGCATTGCATTGTATTTTATTACTTTACATCGTATTGTACTCCATTGATTTGTATTGTAATGTATAGTATTGTATTATTTTGCATTTCATTTCATATGTATCATACTATCTTTCTTTAAGAATGGTTCAATTTATCTTTTAAATCTTGTAGGCATCCACAACATAATCATGGTATTTACTGCCTTGGTGACAGAAAACAAATTGCTTCTCTTGTCAAGCAGTTACACGCATTTGGTTATGACAGCACAGGCATTACTTGCCTTATTGTATCCACTAACATTCAGGTATCCCATCCATGATGCTTATAAACTTACATCTGCCTAACAAGGAAGATATTAAATTGATGTTTGCAATCGATTATAATGATAAATCATGGAATGCAACGGTAGAAATTGTTACTCCAAGTTTCATGCTAGTTGCTCTCTCTCTCTCTTCACATGCTATGACATTTTACGATGTAGAGGATCACATCGTTTTATAGCTTTCTTTTCTTTAGTCTCCTTAGCAGCCATATCTCTCCCAAACTACCTTTCAATCCCCTTGGTACACATTCTGATGTCTATGTGCTCAAACCCATGCTGGATGTAATCTCTCTCTCTCTCTCTCTCTCTCTCTCTCTCTCTCTCTCTCTCTCTCTCTCTCTCTCTCTCTCTCTCTCTCTCTCTCTCTCTCTCTCTCTCTCTCTCTCTCTCTCTCTCTCTCTCTCTTTTGTCACGTTCCATTTCATTTTAAGAAATGGGCTATCATATCTTTCCACAGCTTTATTTTATTTCTCTTCAGCAGTTTTAAAACTCTCTTTTTGTCCTTCCAGTACACATTCCACTGTCATTGTGTTTTAACTCCTGCTAGATGCAGTCTTCAGTTAACTATAATAATTTAAATTTTTTTCAGTTATGTATATATTCCAATATTGCCTTGTTCACTTTTGGATTTCTTAACTGCACCAACACCATTTCTCATGGGGGTACATCTATCATACAAAAGACACATTCCAGATTTGGTGAGTTTCTCATTGAAATTATTAACAATTTATGTGTTAAAATTAGAATGAATTATTAAAATAAAAGTTGAAGTACATGAAAGAACCTCAATGCTTTCTTCTAACGCTCCTTCATCACAATGCCCAGAGCATGACATTTTCTACCATCCATTGCTACTGTCCTCAAGTGTCAAATTATTGCAAAACAACTTTGTTAATGACTAAGCAAATAAAATGTACCAAATGACAAGTGGGAAACAATAAAACAAAAAGCAAGTTTATTATATTGTTCGTGGAATACCAATCATTTTCAGAGCCAATTTTCATAGGCTTCCAGTCTTTGAATTCATGCTATGATTGTTTTTTAATGTTGAAGGTCTGATGAGCTCAAACAATGCCAATCAACTATACATTTTGACAATTTTAATGAGCAGTTTCTGTTGCTATCATTGCTCAAAAAGGTTGTCAAAAAGGTTTCTTTGAATCCCAACTTGCAAATACCAATTTTGTAATTTATCTTATTTTCTTTTTTTCAGTACGATGTTGTAACTGTCAACATTGATGAAGGATATGTTACTGTTCCTGACACTATCCATTTACCATTAATCCCTGAACCCTTTTTTTCAAAAGCGTTGACCACACTGAAATCAGTAAGTACATTCACGTTCATCTTATAACATTATCACATAACTTTTTTAGATTACTACAGTATGAAAATGAGTAATATTTGAAGCATTTGCTCTTTGGTGGATTGATTGATTAGTTCATTGATTATTGATTGATTGATTGATTGATTGATTGATTGATTGATTGATTGATTGATTGATTGATTGATTGACTGATTGATTGATTGATTGCTTCAATTTGTAAACATTCAAACAATCTTTTACGTCTTATCGTTTTAGATATTAACACCGTCTCTTCGTTATGCTGACATGTTGTTTCCGCCTCTCAATGAAGAAATAGATTTAGCAATGCAGGTATGGACTATCATAAATTATAACAACAAATAACAAAATTGCTGCTGTAGATAATTTAGATATTTTTCCTCATAGTTTTTTATAAAGTATGGAACTTTTTATGAAATACATTCTGCGTAATAAAGATTATAATAATTGTTTAATTGATATTATTTCTCTGATCCAGATTCACTCTATTAAATATATAATTACATCGTTTTGTAGGACAAGCAGTTGCGCGCTGTGTTTATCCATTTGTTTGCTGAAATGTTCAGCAAATATCGAACTTGTTTGACAATTATCAGAATCCATCCAAATCCAGTCATCTCATTCAACAAGGTATTTATTATTTTCTTATTTTACTCAGAAACATCTCAATTTGAAGAAGACTTTCTTCAATATTTTGTAACATAGAAACTAGATTCTTGAAACTATTATTTTTGAAAGTTTTCCGTTTTCAGGCAACATTTTTGGAGAGAAGAGGACTCGTGGCGGATGACTTTTTTAATAAGGTGCAAATTTAACAGATCATTTTTAAGCCTAATTGTCTCATCATTTAAGCTAGTTTTGTTGTTCTTTATTTTCATCGTATATTTGATATAATTCACCAAAGAAATCAAACTTTATTCCAATCGACGTGCAACGATTTTGAATGCTTGACTTTTTACAATGGAACCATGAAACATTTTGACTCCTTATTGACGCTGTTTGTCCTGTTAAAAAAGTTAAAAATGCAGCAAACATAAGCTGGTAAAGTTTTCAAAATATAGGTTCAAATTTGTAATGTCGAATTTATTTCCACAGGTTCTTGAAAGCGTTGCATTCTCAACATTTGTAACTCACAGAGGTTCGCCTTTCAGAAATTGTGATTTATTTGACGAGGTATGAAATTAGAGTTCAGATTGTTCCTTAAACTTCGTATTGTTTGCTTTTTAACGTCGAATTCTACTTCTCTATGTAGCAATATTTCTTTCTAAATTGCTGTTCAATTTAATGATAAATTTGTCAATTTTTGGTTTTGATATTATCGCTTAATAGAAGATTATGGCGTGTATTTTCTTTTTTAGCTGATAGCAAAAACTGAAGCAAAGCAGAACTCAGAGAACGAAACATTGGATGAACTTATGAATAAAATACAAAGTATTGCTGATATATTGTACAATAATGTGAGTTTTATATACCTCAGATACTTTTAATATCTTTAAAAGAATGAAAGATGAAGTTTAATGTGAAGGAATGATATAGACTGTGAAAAGTAAGATAGAATTCAGTTTTAGTTTGAATTCAACAGAAGCAGAGCACAAGATACAATGCAGTAAAGTTATCATCTTTAATAATACAACACGATAAGATATGATGCAATTCAAGGCAATAAAATGAGTTTTGATGGTACAAAATGATGAAAGAAGATTCAGTATATCACAACATTGTGCTATACGCTGCAAATGAGGCGCAAAAATTCGATAGAAATTTAACACAAAACTTTATAGTTTTATGAAAATCATTAAATTCAATAAATGGGTTTTTTAGATCCGAGAAATGTTTTTCTTTTTAGGAGCCAGAAACAGAATTTGCAGACGAGCTCAGTGTGCCTTGTTGGTCGGAACCAATAACTGCCGAAAACAAGAGGCGATTTCCGTTGTTGAATAGTGAAAATATTTATAAACTAGTAGAAGAAAATGCAGCTATATCGGTGTCTAGAACGTACAACGTGAAAGAAATTGTCCCACAAAGGGTGCCAACTGCATTTATGGGACATACACTCCATCAATTTGTAAACAGAAGACGAATTGATGTCATCAAAGATTGTGTTTCCTTTATCTTCGATAACAAGATATCAGATGCGAGAAAGGTTAATAAATTTACAGTGTCACATTCGAATTTGTTAGTTTTACAACCGTATTCATCTTTCGAACTCTCCGATTTTCGCACATTTTTCTCGTTTCTTTACTTCGATTTACAGTTAAAGAATAGGGGAGGGTCATTTTCACGGAATTTCTTTATTTTCTTCGAGACATTTTTTGGTCTTTAACTTGCTCTTTATATGGCACCAAAATATCCTGATATCTAAACTTATTGTTTTGATTACATCATAACACGGTGCAAATTTTCACAAGACATGTCCACAATAGACTGTTGTGTACAATATAATTTGTATATATCGTTATTTTTAGATATTTCCGTCAGTTTTGAGAGCGTTGAGAAGCAAAGGCGCCCAAGTTGCTCTGTGTAATGAATTGGATGTAATGGCAAAAAATAAACGCGCCTTACTTGAACACGGCCAGTTTGATCTGATAGTTAGGCTGCTGAATGCCTCTTTACAGGTGCGAAGATTTTGTATATTTGTTCAATATTTCTATAAAACATTCATAAGCTCAATGTATCTGGAAAAGTTATTACTGATGAAGACGAAAGTCGAAACGTTTACAAGTGAAGTTTTTTCTTGATTGTTCAATATTTTACTATGTATTTTACTCTGCATTGTACTGTGTAATGTGCACCACGTGTGATGATGTCTGTTTACTACGTTCTGTCTTTTTTAATAAACTGTACAATGCTGCACCTATGTCTATTACAGTGTGTTATATACTGTATTTCACTCTACTCTTCTCCGTTATTCTTTTCAACTCTTCCTTCTTTCAACTGCACTGTACTTCAACTCCTTTCAACCATTAGTCTTCCTCCTTTCAACTGCACTGTACTTCAACTCCTTTCAACCATTAGTCTTCCTCCTTTCAACTGCACTGTACTTCAACTCCTTTCAACCATTAGTCTTCCTCCTTTCAACTGCACTGTACTTCAACTCCTTTCAACCATTAGTCTTCCTCCTTTCAACTGCACTGTACTTCAACTCCTTTCAACCATTAGTCTTCCTCCTTTCAACTGCACTGTACTTCAACTCCTTTCAACCATTAGTCTTCCTCCTTTCAACTGCACTGTACTTCAACTCCTTTCAACCATTAGTCTTCCTCCTTTCAACTGCACTGTACTTCAACTCCTTTCAACCATTAGTCTTCCTCCTTTCAACTGCACTGTACTTCAACTCCTTTCAACCATTAGTCTTCCTCCTTTCAACTGCACTGTACTTCAACTCCTTTCAACCATTAGTCTTCCTCCTTTCAACTGCACTGTACTTCAACTCCTTTCAACCATTAGTCTTCCTCCTTTCAACTGCACTGTACTTCAACTCCTTTCAACCATTAGTCTTCCTCCTTTCAACTGCACTGTACTTCAACTCCTTTCAACCATTAGTCTTCCTCCTTTCAACTGCACTGTACTTCAACTCCTTTCAACCATTAGTCTTCCTCCTTTCAACTGCACTGTACTTCAACTCCTTTCAACCATTAGTCTTCCTCCTTTCAACTGCACTGTACTTCAACTCCTTTCAACCATTAGTCTTCCTCCTTTCAACTGCACTGTACTTCAACTCCTTTCAACCATTAGTCTTCCTCCTTTCAACTGCACTGTACTTCAACTCCTTTCAACCATTAGTCTTCCTCCTTTCAACTGCACTGTACTTCAACTCCTTTCAACCATTAGTCTTCCTCCTTTCAACTGCACTGTACTTCAACTCCTTTCAACCATTAGTCTTCCTCCTTTCAACTGCACTGTACTTCAACTCCTTTCAACCATTAGTCTTCCTCCTTTCAACTGCACTGTACTTCAACTCCTTTCAACCATTAGTCTTCCTCCTTTCAACTGCACTGTACTTCAACTCCTTTCAACCATTAGTCTTCCTCCTTTCAACTGCACTGTACTTCAACTCCTTTCAACCATTAGTCTTCCTCCTTTCAACTGCACTGTACTTCAACTCCTTTCAACCATTAGTCTTCCTCCTTTCAACTGCACTGTACTTCAACTCCTTTCAACCATTAGTCTTCCTCCTTTCAACTGCACTGTACTTCAACTCCTTTCAACCATTAGTCTTCCTCCTTTCAACTGCACTGTACTTCAACTCCTTTCAACCATTAGTCTTCCTCCTTTCAACTGCACTGTACTTCAACTCCTTTCAACCATTAGTCTTCCTCCTTTCAACTGCACTGTACTTCAACTCCTTTCAACCATTAGTCTTCCTCCTTTCAACTGCACTGTACTTCAACTCCTTTCAACCATTAGTCTTCCTCCTTTCAACTGCACTGTACTTCAACTCCTTTCAACCATTAGTCTTCCTCCTTTCAACTGCACTGTACTTCAACTCCTTTCAACCATTAGTCTTCCTCCTTTCAACTGCACTGTACTTCAACTCCTTTCAACCATTAGTCTTCCTCCTTTCAACTGCACTGTACTTCAACTCCTTTCAACCATTAGTCTTCCTCCTTTCAACTGCACTGTACTTCAACTCCTTTCAACCATTAGTCTTCCTCCTTTCAACTGCACTGTACTTCAACTCCTTTCAACCATTAGTCTTCCTCCTTTCAACTGCACTGTACTTCAACTCCTTTCAACCATTAGTCTTCCTCCTTTCAACTGCACTGTACTTCAACTCCTTTCAACCATTAGTCTTCCTCCTTTCAACTGCACTGTACTTCAACTCCTTTCAACCATTAGTCTTCCTCCTTTCAACTGCACTGTACTTCAACTCCTTTCAACCATTAGTCTTCCTCCTTTCAACTGCACTGTACTTCAACTCCTTTCAACCATTAGTCTTCCTCCTTTCAACTGCACTGTACTTCAACTCCTTTCAACCATTAGTCTTCCTCCTTTCAACTGCACTGTACTTCAACTCCTTTCAACCATTAGTCTTCCTCCTTTCAACTGCACTGTACTTCAACTCCTTTCAACCATTAGTCTTCCTCCTTTCAACTGCACTGTACTTCAACTCCTTTCAACCATTAGTCTTCCTCCTTTCAACTGCACTGTACTTCAACTCCTTTCAACCATTAGTCTTCCTCCTTTCAACTGCACTGTACTTCAACTCCTTTCAACCATTAGTCTTCCTCCTTTCAACTGCACTGTACTTCAACTCCTTTCAACCATTAGTCTTCCTCCTTTCAACTGCACTGTACTTCAACTCCTTTCAACCATTAGTCTTCCTCCTTTCAACTGCACTGTACTTCAACTCCTTTCAACCATTAGTCTTCCTCCTTTCAACTGCACTGTACTTCAACTCCTTTCAACCATTAGTCTTCCTCCTTTCAACTGCACTGTACTTCAACTCCTTTCAACCATTAGTCTTCCTCCTTTCAACTGCACTGTACTTCAACTCCTTTCAACCATTAGTCTTCCTCCTTTCAACTGCACTGTACTTCAACTCCTTTCAACCATTAGTCTTCCTCCTTTCAACTGCACTGTACTTCAACTCCTTTCAACCATTAGTCTTCCTCCTTTCAACTGCACTGTACTTCAACTCCTTTCAACCATTAGTCTTCCTCCTTTCAACTGCACTGTACTTCAACTCCTTTCAACCATTAGTCTTCCTCCTTTCAACTGCACTGTACTTCAACTCCTTTCAACCATTAGTCTTCCTCCTTTCAACTGCACTGTACTTCAACTCCTTTCAACCATTAGTCTTCCTCCTTTCAACTGCACTGTACTTCAACTCCTTTCAACCATTAGTCTTCCTCCTTTCAACTGCACTGTACTTCAACTCCTTTCAACCATTAGTC
Source organism: Catostylus mosaicus (assembly GCA_964019065.1). Lineage (NCBI taxonomy): Eukaryota > Metazoa > Cnidaria > Scyphozoa > Rhizostomeae > Catostylidae > Catostylus > Catostylus mosaicus. Next base: position 649,247 of record OZ025198.1, read on the forward strand.
TTCCTCCTTTCAACTGCACTGTACTTCAACTCCTTTCAACCATTAGTCTTCCTCCTTTCAACTGCACTGTACTTCAACTCCTTTCAACCATTAGTCTTCCTCCTTTCAACTGCACTGTACTTCAACTCCTTTCAACCATTAGTCTTCCTCCTTTCAACTGCACTGTTCCCTTTGCTCATCTGAGCCTCAACCATCCCCTTTCCATTTCCCCCTCCTCCCGTCCCATCTGTTCTTTATACTCTTAGCAACTTTGCACTGTTGCGCCCCCCCCCCCCCTTTGTTCCTTCGTTCAACAACTTCTGTTTTCTCTAATTCCCGTATCACATCTTGTAACATAATTAGGATTCTCGTTGTTTCAAGTCACATCCCATTCTGATTTCAGGATGAATCGACCTCAACAACATCTGCTGTTGCTGCCGCGATTCTTCCTTTATCTTGTGTCTTCTTCAGGGTAGGTATTTCTGTCTTACTTTCAATGGACTTCCAGGAATTGTGCAAAGTTATTCAATCTAAGTACAGCAATTACATTAGACTCCAAATCCACTACACCATATTGATAGCCAAAAAGAAATCAAATTGATCGTGAGCAAATTACAAATGAAAAAGTTTCGAATTGCGCATTTCCAAAATACATGTTAAACCCAAAGTTTATAGGGTCATTCCAGTGAAATTCAACAGGGCTCTGTTCTGAAGGTTCTCAGAATTGGGCTAAATTTGAACCATTTATTGGAACCAATGAGAAAAGTGAATCCTGAAAATTTCAGCTCAAAAGCTATGTTTAATTGTTTAATATATATGTTTAATAGATCTTGGCCTTGATGTTTAATAAATCTATGCTATTAGTCTGCAACTGTGAAAAGTAAGGGGTAAACAAATGAATAAGAAAATAAATAATGAATGGTTAATAAATGATAGCTTGCAAGATCATGCAATTTGGAGCAAGCATCATTTTTGGGAAGAAGCATTCTACGCCGAAGCTCAAAATCAAATTATTGAATTGTATGTTAAAGAAATGAGGAAAAAGAAAGCTGAAGAAGAATTTCACGCTGGAAAAGTAATTAATTTTTATCTATAGAAAGATTGCATTGATTACATCTTATATCTTGTTAAACCCTTTTCTAATTCATCATCATCATCCTCATCATCAGCTGCGGTGCACTCCTGCTTTAAAATTTGCCCTCTCTATGCCAAGCAATCGTTTTCTAATTCGCCTCTTGTATTTTACAACCCATCCATTCCAAACTTGCATGAATATTCGCCTCTTGTATTTTACAACCCATCCATTCCAAACTTGCATGAATAGTTACTTAGGGGCGGGCACCTTGAAAATTAGGATCTTTGCTGCCCTCCCCCAAAGAAATAAAAAACGAAAACATGTAGCTTATTGAAAATGGTTTTCATTCTTGTTTATTCCTGTCGCTCAGAATGTTTAGTTTATGCGAACTTTTACCTAGGAAATGCGGAAGACGATGTCTGATGTTGCCGATCTGTTGAAGATTGTTCCGGAGAATGGCCATGCGAACAAACCCGTTCGCAACAGCATGCTTATGACAGCTACGCCGCTTGGAAGATCTCGAACTAATAGCAAATCAATTGGTGACATGAAGAAAGATTCTACAAGCATGGATCGTATTGATGACAAATTATACCCACCTGCGATGGAATTAGCAGCAGATCTGGTACGTTTATTGTATCTAAAGAACTTTATTATTTTCTGTACATCAAGCAACTTCTTCATCCTTCGTGGAATCTGTGGAAATGCTGATAAAAGACTGGACGCCTGGCTTGCATTAGCTGCTGTGGTGGGTGGCGGTATCTAGGGCGGTCGTAACTAGGGTGGTGGTATCTAGGACAGAATCGCTGGCAAAAGGTGTGTGCCATCCGGTTGATGCCAACAACCTAGAAGCTTTACCGACGGAATACCCCCCCCCCCCCAACATGGTCTCTTGCAAATACATCTTTCACCGTTTTAAGATTATCAATTTTTATTTAGTTATTTGCTTGGCAATTGAAAGAAGAAGATGAAAAGAAAAAAGCTATAAGTGAAGAAGAAAGTATTGTTTACAGTTTGGCAATTCTATTTGCAAATCGAATGATATATCTTGCTGTGCCTTTAGACGCGCATGAGCAAATGACTAAATATTATGAACGTCGTAGAAAGAAAGATGGAGCATTGCAAAGATTGCAAACTACAGGTAGGTTGTGTATTACATCTCAACGTTGAAATGCAATCAATCTCAAATGATAGTGGTTCTTTGTGAGTTGAGTTTTCTTCTTGGTAAAAAGGGTACATAAATAGAGGATTTATATAACGAACGAACGAACGAACGAACGAACGAACTAATGAAAGTACGAGCGAACGAACGAACGAATGTAGGAACGAACGGAGAATGAACGATGAAGCAAAAACATGATTTACCAATAAAGGAAAGATCAAATTATGTAAATAATTTAAATTTTTCGATCTCATCTTTTACTCCAGATGAAGGCGGTAGTATTTTCGAAAACATGTCCAATCGAACTGGAGCTCATGGTACAGTGGTGGAAAGCACCATGGGAACAACACATGATGGTTCTCGCAGCATCAACGAAAGTGCTGCGTGGGATTACGATTATGCAGATGGTGGATTGAATTACGCGGATAGTATTGCCGATACCGTAACGAAATTCGTGTTGCGATTTGTCGAAAGAGTTTGTCTGGAAGCTAATATAAACACTGATCACGTGAAAACACTGCAGTCTTTAGTACCAGGTGAGGGTTTGTTATTTTGGAAGATATTTTCAATCAAAAATGGACCTTGGATAAGATTATTAAATTAACCCTTTGTTTGTAACATTAATTAATGAATCGAATTACTGTTTGATTTCTCAAAAACCTTGTAATTGCACGAAAAGTGATTTAAATCGTGTATTTTTTGTAGCTATTTTTAAAATTTTGGATTTATTTCCAAGGATTGGTTTCGCTACACATGGAAACATTGAACGAAGTACACAGAGAAACGAAGAACTTAGCACCAACCCAAAAGGTAAAGCGAGGAGAAAGTTATTCTCTTATTTTTTGTTAGTATTATTCTATTATCACACAGATCTGTATAACATGCTACACTGATTAAAAGTCGGCTGTTGAATACGCTTTGCTTTGGATTTCCCCGACAAAACATTCATTCATTTTAGTTTAATAACGTCATTATCATAACTTTCATAACAATCCTCTTGTTGCAGTTCTTGCCGACGAAATATTTGTTGCAGACAAAAAATTGTTCCAGACAGAAAAATTTGTTGTTCTTTTATAAAATTTTTGGCCCAGTAGCAAGATTTCCAGAAAGCCAATATCTTAACGCATTAATACCTTCTTCTTTAGGTAAAAATAATGAAACCGCAACTTCTTAAAGGCGAAGTTTTGCAATTCGATGGTTTACGATGTTACCTTGTAGCTGATGGGAGGGAGCTGGGTGTTCGGCGTGACATCCATGTTACTCAGTCAACGCCAGAGAAGGAGGGAGGGGATAAAGGGCAAGATATGGGCTCGGATATCGGTGGACCATGCCTGCTTCCGGCAGAGGGTGCAATCTTCCTGACAAATTACCGTGTTATTTTCAAAGGAACGCCTGTTGATCAATACTGTAAGTTGTCAATTAATGTTTTTCTGGTACGACATTTATTCAGCGTTCTTCGTCTCAGCTGCTGATAGGCACAATTGACACAATGATTACGTTTGTTTTGTAGCATCGGAAATGATTGTGACTCGCGCGTTTCCAATTGGTTCATTGGTGAAAGAAAAACACGTGAGCGGACGGTTCAGAGTTGGACCAGATCAGTGGTTGAGTGATTGCATCCAGTTAAGATCTTGCGTGTTTCAGGTTGGTTTTCAAGTTATATCAATGCAATTTTCATGTTATTAATAGTCTTCACTCTTCTTTTGTGGACATGGCGCAGTGATAGCCAGCAAGAATTGGTTACTTCTAAGAAATGGGAAACTAATTCCTTCAATATCTGGATACACCTGCTTCTATGCATCTTTTATTATTCTTTGCTCCAAAATTATCAATTCTTGTACCCCCTTGCAAGCTGAGCAGACGCGTTCACTGAAACTGTACTGCTGTATAATAACCGGGGGTGAGCTGGTTAACTTCACTAAAATTTTCCGGAAAAGACGCATAGTACATTGTATTTTATCAAGAACATTTTTTAGTTATTTTTGAAAATATTTCTAATTTTCATTGAATATAAAATCTCTTTTTAGATGTTAAGAATTTGTTTCGATGAAGAAGTAGACAGCGAACTTGTCGAAAGTTTCCGAAAATCACTTCAACGTCTCCGATGGCCGCAAACTGTGTTCGGAACATTTGCGTTTGCTGCTGGAGTTCGCTCGAACGTTTCACGAACTTTATCGCAACGACATCAAAGCATAAAAAAGTCGCAAAAATCGTTAACTAACACCGCAAATTTGGCGAAAAAGAAAGTTGTCCAAAACCGTGGATCATTACGAAGACAAAAAAACGGCGCAACTGGAGAGAATGATAAGCGAAATGACGAAAGCGAGAAGCGCGAGGAAGATTCAGATGAAGAAGCATCAGATGAAGATCATGTTGTCAAACGCGAAAATAATGCGATGAAGATCGTAACACCGGTTCAGAATTTCGATGTTCTAGGCGAAGATTCCTTGTGTGTTGATTATGAAAGAATCGGTCTAGGGAGTGTGACAAAATTGGTAATTGGCTCACCATGGAGGCTGTCGATGGCAAATTTGAAATATAATGTCTGCAGAGGGTGTGTCTTTTCATGTTATTAAGTTTTCTTTCATCCTTCTGATTTAGCCATGGTTCAGAAGCTTGAGGAATTGTTGGGTTGACTCGAGCCAAGTTACCAAATATTCTTGTGAGAATTGATGGCACTAGAAAAGATTCGAATAGCGCTTATTTTTTTGTGAGAATAAACACAGCACCTTATAAATATGCACTGTGATTGAAATCTATATCACCAAATCAGCAAAATGTCATTTTACGAGCTACTCAGATTTGTTAGACGGAACTTCCAAGGTTAAAAAAGTTAGCATAAAGAAGGTCAAAGAAGTCTGAATGTAATATCTAAAGGTCAAAGGTCATGGATCTCTTAAAATTATTTTTCTTGTTTCTTGTTTTGCTAGAATTTAGCCACAATGCAGAAACCATTGACAGCTTGCTATAGGTCCTGACCTTTTGAAAAAGATTTCCAATAATCGCTAGAGATTTACATTTGAATTTTTCCCGCTTCGATGTAATTTTAAATATTAAAACAAATCTACTCTATTACAGCTACCCAGCAGTGATAGTCACCCCTGCAAAAGTGTCTGATGACATCATCATGAAAATTGCGAAGAATTATCGCGCAAATAGGCTGCCAGTTGCCGTGTGGAGGCATAGAAGAAGCAAAGGAACTCTCCTTCGTTGCGGTGGGCTAACAAAGGGAATGGTAGCTGCTGCTGTAAAAGCCGGAACAGAGGGCATGCAGAATCATCGAATGTCGATCGCAAATTCAAGTTTGGACGAAAAGTTTTACTCCGAATTAGGTAATGTTTTAAAAGTTTCGAACATTTATCCATAACTTATTATAGTGCCAAGTGCGCGTTGCTTTTCAGAGTTCAACACATGAGAATACGACAGGGAAGCTCTGAAAACTCGAACAGTGTTGAGTTTTGACAAAGCAACTTTGCCTTCTCTCAACAGCCCAATTAAGCATCGACTTAAGTCAATGCTGTATCTAATCAAAACTCTGTGAAAGTTTTTCAAAACGTTCGAGTTACAGAAAGCTCGAATTATAGGGTTTATATTATTTGAAGTTCGCCAGGTTTGGTATTCTCTTAGAACGAGTATTCGTTCGAGTTATTGAAAGTTTAAAGTTTAAAGTTGGACTTATGAAAGGTTACCTTGTTTCTGTCTCTCTAGGGGAATTGGTGGTTTATAGGTTTATTTGGTTTGATATATTGTCACGGGACTAGAAAGACTAAAATTCGAAATGCATGGGTTTGAATTAACCAATGTTACCATTTCTTAAACCAACCACCCATTGCTGCAATATCCGTTGTAAGTAAAGATAGTTTTTGAATTCTCTTGTATTTTTTCTAGTCAGCGCAACATCTTTGACCATCGGGAAAGGCAAAACTAAAGAACAGTCAATAAGTATCGGAGCCGCATTGTCATTATCAGCAATTAATGAAGACATAACAAATGTGTTAAATGATGATGAATCATATAAGAAAGTAACTGATGGTGACGCACAAGAGTCAAATAATTGGAAACCTGCAAATTTGTATATTTATTGTGATAAAGCAATTGCCAAGGTATTAAAAAATGTAACGCCATTTAATTGTATTGTATTGTATTACATTGTATTGCATTGTGTTGAATTGTATCATATTGCATTGTATTGAATTGTATTGTATTGTATTGAATTGTCTTGTATTGCATTGTCTTGAATTGTATTGCATTGTATTGAATTGTATTGAATTGTATTGTTTTGCATTGAAGTGTATTGTATTGTATTATATTGTGTTCTATATTATTATATTTAGTTTTATTATATTCTTTTCTATTCATTCTATTCTTTTCTAGTCTGTTCTATTCTATTCTATTGTATTCTTTTCTATTGTTCTACTTTGCTTAGTTTTATTCTTTCATATATAATTTTATTGAATTATATTATATCTTATTTCATATTATTGAATGCCATCGTATTCTGTTTTACTCATCGTATTCATCGATTTTTTCTTTCAAACAGAACATCAAATTTGAACCAAACTGTAAATGCTGTTTCGTAGCTGCTGAGGTTTGTTTATCATTCATATACATTTAATCTATTGCATAACAAACAATTTTTAAACACAACGAAGCATTGTTTTCCTTGTAGCAACATCCAAGTTTCACACCATCTAACTCTTTTTATTATTACTATTATTCTTACATTTATTTGTTAATGCAGGCCAGTTGAAGTGGCAGCACACGTAGTGCCGATGTGCACCTGCTCTTTAAAATAGAATAAATGAATAGATAAATAGCATAACAATTTTTAGAAATATATTTTAAGCAAAACTTACAACTTACTCACTTACAACTATCTATCTCGTTAATTATACATCAGGTTTCTCTAATCAAGCATATTTTATTATCTTGTTCAACCAGCGCTGAACAAGTAGCCAATTTCCAAGACACTCTCTGTTAGATTAACACTCCTGTTCTGAATTTTTTAAGTTGACATAAAAGAAAATCAAATGAGGAAAAATACTAGTTTTCTACCTAAGAAATACTATTTCTCAAATTAAATTTCGATCCTTTTTTAAATTTGTGCTACTGGACTGTAAGCTTTTTAGCTAATTTCAGTACTTTACGTTTCAGATCTTAGAGCATAAGGTTTTCTCCAAGGGGATTGTATCGATAGCATCTTTCTCTCAAATTTGACCTCTCCGATTGCCATTTTTCATTGTAGGTCCATGATGCATACCAGATAAAGACTAGTTTTGCTAAATTGCTGAAAATTTGTTGCCCCAGCTCGCTCAGTGATACTGACAGTTTCTACCATGATTTAGAAGAAAGCAAATGGCTACATCAGGTATTAATGTTAAAGTACTGCCATGAAACTAAGGCTAGGCCTATGAAGCGGACACTGAGTAGTGCATAGCGAGGTTCCTTGGTGAGAAATCCTGTAACTTGACGACACAGCATAGCTGAGATGGCCATGTGAAGGTCCCGTTGCTTTGTGGAAGAACAGATGTTAGGTTGATTTAACACGACCGCAGTTTTAACATATCCTGGGTGCAACTGAAGTTGGCTGTTGACTCACGTTCAGTTTCATTTATATTTAAAACATTGATATGGAGAAAAATTCAATATACACTAACAAAGAGAAAACATGATAAATTGTATGGGGGAATTACTTTAAGGAGGAGCTCTCTCAGTAGGTAAACTAGTCGAAGAGAGAGCCACCCTCTCCCCTATCCTAGTTTAACTTCAAATGAATTCCACTTTTTGACAAGTCTTATTTTTCGCCCTGCTTGGTATCACACCACCCTAATTAATGTTTTGGTTAAACTTAGAATATTATGACTTTCCCTGCCATTCTTAGGCCTAATAGTTCGAATTCGCCCAACACTCATCATCAAACTATTTAGATAAAACATTTTTAAGAACAGAATTCTGCTAGTTGCTATTATTCTGTCGCAAAGCTAGCCAAATTGCACTAGGTCAAAGCAATTTCTCTAATCAAATGATTAAAAAATAGCCCGTATTTGCTAATTTTTCAAAGATCTAGCATGAGATCTAAAGTGATTTGAAATCTCAAATCCGAATTTCGAAACATTAATTTTAATCTCCAAATTAGTATGACTGTGTGCTTTGGCGTCCATCAAGCAATTGTGACCTAGGCATGAAACTACTTCACTTGCGTTAATTTTATCATCTATTTCGCAACTGCTCATCTGTCAAGTGGACTGCAACTGTGATTTGATTAAAGATTGACGATGCCAGCTCAGTTGTGTGCGTTGAAAGCAACAAAGAACTTTGAAAATTTTAAGTTAAACGTTCTTAAGACTAATCACATTTTTGTTCTTTCGATAAATTATTTAAAAGAAAAGCGCAATTAAAGCTGTCTAAACGATCTATTTGTCTGAAGGATTTTGGCTTCCTTTTTGAAATACAAAAGTTATTCATCTTGCTATCAGCAGTATACGATCTTTCCAGAACCACGGAAACTTCAAGGCGTAAAAAGCATGAAAACACTCGCAGATGCAAGCATCGTCTTTCTAGCGCTTATTATTCTCATTGTCTACTTCAATATAAGCAACATCCTGTGCGTTGAATTTCAATCTGTAGGCTTTTGAAATGCAGTGAATCGCTAGGCAGAGTATTTTAGACCAATTGCGTTTGACACATTTTTATTGAGATTCTGTTTATAATATCCATCTGATTTTCCCCTTCCTTTCAGGTTTCGAACATTCTTCAACTATCATGTTCGGTTGCCAGCCTCATCGAGATTCAAGGCTCATCGTGCCTTGTGACCTTCTCTGATGGATCCGATGCTACATGTCAGGTAGACCGAATCGTTATTGTCAAGAGTCTCACACTTCAAGCAACCAAACTTACCTTGCCTAGTTCCATAGACAGGCCTTTTTATTTCTTTTCCTCATTCGCCCACTATATCAGTTTTCAATCGCTATTTCATTTTCGTATTTCTTGATTTAGATTTCTTCAATGCTCCTTTATTCAAACCATTTTTTGAATGTTAAAGATCAATTAATCTGTTTTTAAGTTCACCCCTTCAGTACCTTTTATAGACTTGTTTAAGATCTTTTTTATAATTTAACACTCATAAATATGCTACCTAAACTGACCTTTGCTACTTTTCGGCTGTAAACTTTCTGTGATGATAAAAACTGATAAAAAACGAAGTGAAAATATCAGCTGTTATATAAGTTTGTAACAAATCTAACAATTAACCAACAAATGTGTTTTTTTATTTTTATTGTTTTTCAATTCTAGATTACTTCATTGGCACAACTGATGTTGGATCCATTTTATCGAACAATTGACGGGTTTAAAGTCTTAATTGAAAAAGAATGGCTTGCATTTGGTTATCGATTTGCCCATCGTGGCAATCATGTCATGTCTTTTCAAAGCGGCCTATCTCCGTTTTTTCTTCAGTTTCTCGACGCAGTTCACCAGGTATAACATCTTGCCTCTCAATATCCAATTCGCCTCCTGGGTAGAGTAATTTATCTACGTTCAAGCAAAACTAGATAAATTGTGCAATGTTGACCTCAGCTTTTATCTAGGTGTAATTAAGATCTTGAGTCCGGCAGAGAGAGACATGAGAGCACAGTCCAGATATGCTGTCCAGAATAACAAATCCAGAAATGAAAACATACCGTAAGGCAAACCTTCATTACATGACAATAGAAAATAGGCATGGCTTGGGTATGGTACAGGAGTTTGTATTGCTTTTCGTGGACCTTCTTCCAGCTAGTGACCGTTATATGTTCCAAACTCTGCATTAGAGATGCAGAGACTACTTAGGGTTTTCAAGCACTGATCAAAATCCACCTAACTATCTTGAAATGTATTCACATCATAAATCAAGCAGTTATTATCAACACCAATAAGAAAACAAACGAAGAAGTAATTACAAAACAAAACAAGAAAATATCACATCAAGGGTCACACGAATTTATTCACAAACACAAAACCATGAAAATTAAGAATAACAATAATCATATTCCTTTTTTGTTACATATTTTTACAGTTTATTTCGCATTTGCTTCCTAGATAATGAACCAATATTCGTCAGCATTTGAATTCAACAATTTCTTCCTCTGTTTCCTCGCCTACCATCACACATCGATGAGGTTCAATACATTCATGTTGGAATCAGAACACGAGAGATCGCAACATGGTTGGCTATCGACAGACCAAAAAGAAGAACAGAAAAGCATCCCAAAACAAGTTGGACAAAGCATTTGGGATTATATTGACCATCAGATGGAAAGATCAACAATTTTCCATAATTTTAGATACCATCCTTCGTTATGCAAGGTATGATGTGTCGATTGTGTTAGTTCGAGTGTAATAAGAGAGAAACGAGGTCTGAAAGATACCCTCCTGCAACCTTTCCTGCCCCCTCCCTTGCCTCTATCTCTGCCCTCACCTCTGCCTCTTTTTATCAACCTCTTTCTCAACTTAGTCCTATTGGCTTCCCTAGAGTAAAGATGTCTCTTGCCTCCTTTTCAAGAACATTAGATTCAGTTGAATCACATAGGATGCCCCAAAGACATAACAATGATGGTCAAATATACTCTACCAGTCTCGTTCTAGTTCCTTTCCCTTCGGTATCAATTAGGGTAACCATTTGAAGCCATTTTCTTTCTGCCTCATTTTTATAAAAGCCTCTCATTCGATTCATTCTCACAGGGTGTCCTTCAGCCATTTTCCAATATTGCCAACCTGCACGTTTGGGATTTCTACCTGAATGAAAACCTGTACGTAGGAGGAATTTATGATCTGGAGTTTATATCTGACATGGACACGGTCAATCCTAACAGCGAGGCTACATCTCAGTCACAGGCTACTGCAGTCGAGGTTAAAGAGGACTGGAGACAATGCTTAATTGGTTACTATGGTGATACGTCACAGTTCATTCGAGATGAAGTTTCGTACCAATTAAATGAAGTACTTCGATTACGAGAAGAACTGGATCGATCGAATGTTTTGTGGAAGAACACGTGGTTGGATATCGATGTACACAAACAAGTCAGGAAAATGACAAGATCGGTATGAAAAGTGTTTATTGTGCTATAGCTTAATCGATCGATCGAGCAATCAATCAATCAATCAATCAATAAATCAATCAATCAATCAATCAATCAATCAATCAATCACAAAGCAACTCACACAGAGTTATTTACCCACTTACCCACCCAATAAGTCTACCAATCACCTATTTAATCGATCAATCAATCAATTAATCTCCTAATGGGTCAATCAGTCAATCAGTCAATCAATCAACCACTATTTCAATCAATCAATCAATCAAGCAATTACTTAATAAATCAATCATTATTTCAACCAATCAACCTTCTAACCAATTAGCCATTCAATTAATTCTTGGTTCAATAGATTGGTCAATCATTCAATCAATGAATCATTCTTTCAATCAATCAACTGATCATTCTAATTGCTGGAGATCTTCTTCTGCAGATACACTGGGAACAATTATGGCAGCGTCACAGAGCATTGGCATTGCAAAAAAGACTTACAATGGAAATTGTCATGCAGGTAAGTAAATAAATCTAAACTTTCTTTTTTCAGCATTTCATCCTTCCTCGATTACATCAAACCCGTTGTGTTCCATGGTAATTTTGACCGAAATACACATAGCATCGCGAAGCAATGCCAGGTGAAGATTGGTCAGAGAAAACGTGACAAGGAGAAGTCGAGAAAAAGGCTTTGCACATGCTGATGAACATGTAGAAGGATCAGAGATTTATATATTTTTTATTTTGTAGGGCAAGACTGCTTCTGCAATCGATAATGTTCGAAGGGAAGCTGGATTCGAACAGAATCATAATTTCCAACAGCACAATTACTACTCAAGCACAATATGCAATTACTGTTTGAAACCGATTCGAGGCATCAATGCAGGTACGAAAGAGGCTATTTTAAAATGGTCTTGTATTGTAGCTTGTGTTATGTTTATTGTGCGGCACTTTTAACAACTGTATCCAGAAGAACGTCTTTATCTCTGTTTAATATCTCAGCAAAATTCTTTTCTCTTTTGTAACGATAAGCGAGCATGATTGAACACTCTCTGGGGCTCTTGCTTAGATTTTCTGATGGCCTAAGTTAGCTTTTAATTGGAACGATAAAAATTTTCTCGGTTCAAGATTAATTTAACTTGAAGAGAGATATTGTATAGAGAGAGTTAATTATAAAGTGTAAAAACAAGTCTAGAAAGAAACATAGTTGTTGATTTTGACAATCTTTCATCCACATTTCTCTCATTTTTCTGGCAAAACTAGTACCATTGATTGACGCTTACAATATATTTTCAGAAGTGAAATACCATCTTTATCGCAAGACAGAGCATTTATTTGCAAAAATGCTAGCGAATATCTGTTGTTACTAGCTCTTAATATAATCACGTTTCTATGTCAGGTCTTCAATGTCCAGATTGTGGTTTTAATGTTCATGTTAAATGTCAATCGTTGGCACCAACAACTTGCTCAAAGCAACGATTATTGCAAGACCAACAGGCAATTAAAATGTCAACAAGTACACATAGCATGCCTGGGGTGAGTTTCTTCTTCATATTCTTAATTATGCGTATTATCCTTTGGTTGATTAGATAATGTATTAAAAAGCCAATGTATGTATATATTTATTAATTTATTTATTTATTTATTTAATTATTTTTTATTTATTTATTGTCATAAATGAAATATTCACGTTGAATATTCACGATTTTAATGATGTGTTGTAATGTAATGTAATGTAATGTAATGTAATGTAATGTAATTTAATGTAATATAATGTATTTTATTGTTTTATATTGTAATGTAATGCATATTATTATATTGTATTGTATTGTATTGTATTGTATTGTATTGTATTGTATTGTATTGTATTGTATTGTATTGTATTGTATTGTATTGTATTGTATTGTATTGTAAATATATTATATTATAATTTATTATATTGTATTCTATTGTATTGTATATATATTATATAATATTATATCATATTGATCTTTAGTGGATTCTCTTTTTTATTTTTCTATAATACTCACAGATCTCATTCAAGATACAATATAAAATTTTTTTAGGGTGATAACAGCAGTAAAAGCATCACCAATCCTCGTAACTACAAGGGCAAACTCTTAAAACGTGGCCATTTGTTACGCCAATGGGTGGCAAGATGGTATGTTTTGGAAACACAACAAAATCAGCTTCTTTATTATGATAATGAAGATGATTCACAGTTGAAAGGCCACATCGATCTGGGAGAAATGAAAGCTGCTAGAGTTATTCCTCCACCACCAAGTAAGTGAAATTTTTTATTGCATGTTTTTTAGGTTTTACGGAAAAGTAAGAGACGTACTTTTTCAAATTGGATGTTGAAGTATTTTTCTTCTGTCTTCTGGAATCAGACCTGGCTTTGGACACCAAAAACTCTTCCATTGTATTTCTGGATTCGTTGATAGCAGAAGAAGGAGGGAAACGTACAAGTTCCTGAGCAGAATTTGATGCAAAATTGCTAGAACTTGCCAGGACGGACTAGACCATGTCTACCTACTTACTTAAAGGGCATGGTACCTAGATAGAGAGAGATAATACCACATTGCTTTCTATTTTTTGGTTTTTTTATTATTTTGGCTTGGCCTCTCATGGATTTTATTTTCTTTTTCTCCAAAGGCCCACCAAAGGGCGCCGATTTACAAGCATTCTTTGAGGTGAGTGTCTTATAAATGATGCTATCGGCGTGATGAGATGATTAATTCAAAATGTGGAGAAGTGTTTATTAAATGATGGAAGTTTTGAGGCACTTGCAATCTTCAGGAAACTAGCACATGATATATATTGCATAGATTTTGCAGAAACTGAGAGCTTATAAACACATTTTCAAGTTTTTGTTTTCCAAAGGCTTGTTATGAAAAGCGCATTATATCGCCTCACCTGGCCCCTTCCCTGAATTTGCAGAAACAATTCTGCTTTCATCTGCAGAAACATTATCCAGTTTCATATAGTTTTGATGAATAAGGGTCTTGAATTTGTGAGGCAATTTTCAAAGATAGGCCTTCAATTTTAAATAGGCCAGATTTAGTGCATTTGATAACAGCACCTCCTTCCCGTGATTGTCGCTGTTATGAGTGTCTGATTATTTAAAGTTTGTGTCTCTTTTTCAGATCGAGACCACGAAACGTGTTCATATTTTCCTCGCAACTGACAGGGACATTGCATTGGAATGGACAGATCGTCTAAATACCTTATTGACATAAATTAGCATAATTATGCTGGAAGCCGTTATAAATTATGAGGTAACATTGAATATTTTTACAGTGCAGGGCTGACTTTGGCAGATCATAACTGGCGTTGGTAAATAGTAAACCAAGAATAAAAGACCGATGTTAACCGCTTACCAGTAATAAGGAATAGAGGAACGGTTAAAGCTGGTTGTTTTGTACCACTTATTAAAAATTTCATTTGTACATAGAAAGTAGGCGTTAATTTGATACGATTGCTAATGTTTATTGTCGTTGGAAGAAAGTTTTGGATATAAAACAAAATTTATATGCCATTTCCAAGCATTGTGCCACTGATGTGACATGCACAGCGGGTTTTTGCTCCACTGTGATCCATAACGTCAACTCAGTCCTTAACTTTATGGTCCATATTTTAGCACAATCAATTCCATCTTTTCTTATCACACAGACAGCTAAGACTGCGTAATGGAAAAGGCCTTGCTTAACACTAACTGATCGTGCAGTTTTACGATCAAACCTTACCCCATTTTGGGATCGCATGTTACTGCAGTAAATTACTCCAATCATCATAACTGCAGGGGAGGTTACTATTGTAAATCTAGTCATTTTTGGTATGGTGCGAATGTTCTGTGGAGGAAAATCTTTGAATGATTAAAGACTTCCATTTTTGTGTTCTTTTGGCACAAAAGTGATTTACTGGTTTTTATAGCCTCGCAAACGGGGACCCAACAGGAGTTAATTCTGGTTTAAGCATCTCTTGGAACGCTTGTTATTTCTTCTTATTAAACGCTCACCTTTGCATCGAGTTAGCCGTCGAAAGTTGGAGATAGAAGCTGTGAAGGAGCAGTGATCTGCCTTTCCCTTCTCATCAAATCAGCTATCGACGGTGTGGATGGAGAGGATGAGATCGATTTAGGGTAGATGATACGGATGATTTTCTTTCGAATTTCTGTGTTGGTTATTTTCGCAGCAATAGATAATAATTTTAATTTTTTGAATCCAGCATGTCGTGTTTATTCGTTCTTTAACCAAGAAGTTTTTAATACTTCAACTTAAAGCCAACTTAGGCCATTATAATGGCGTCAGGTTGTTTTAAGGTACGGACTCACAGGACGTTCATTGTTACTCGCTTATCGTTAGAGAGATAAAGAATGTAGTTGTAATTGCAAAGTAAATGCAACATCTGTCAATCCATTTCTCAAATTGATTCAGCTTTCCCAACATCACAATTTCAAGAATAGATTTCATTTCATTCAGGCAGCTGTCATTTTACCTTGCTATTCAAAAGATCGAAGTTATATCTCTTTTGCATATTTGCATGTTATCATATTTGATCAATACCCCCCAAGGAACAAAGAATTTCTATACCGTTTTATAGACTATAGTCTCAATATTCCGGGGGCTTAGATCCGTCCACTTCATGTCCATTGCACTTTGAGATTTAGGCGAAGTTTTTCGACTTTGATATCTTATCGTTTTGCTCTGAGTGACATAATATAAGACGTTAATTAAAATTGCTGGAAAAATTCAGTATTTATTTAAGCATATTTTGTAATTAAGTTAACAAAGACGAACCAAAATCCTATGTTTTAATTAATGTTGTCTCCATTTCATTTTCGATCAATTTTGTTTTTATTTTTATCATAGTTTTTTTCAAGTTCAAACACTGTCAGTTTAAGTGTAGTCTTGTTCATTTTTCATCAAACTAGCTCAAAATGATGAGAATATACGTGAAAATTTATTTGCATATTCAAGTTACTTTTCATCAGACACTTTCAGAGAATGAAGTGTTGTAAAATGGCTGTCAAATGGTAGGAGAGTTTTTGCCTTTATAAAAGAACAGCTGACATTGTTTATGAAGTGATTACCAGAGTTTGGAACACATTCTGGTCACACGATCACTTGCTGATGGGGGTTTATGAAAAGCAATAGAAACTTGTATGACACACCCAAGCCATGCCTATTTTCTTTTGTCTTGCGAGGAAGGTTTGTCTTCCGATATGATTTTGTCCAGATGAAGGTTAACATTTTTTCTGTACTTCGGTAATGACCAGTTGAAACAAGCAAAAACAAGTAGTTTTTTCCTCCTGTTATTCAAACTAGTGTAAGAAGAATCTTATTGCATAAAACATCCATTTTTTAAAGCAATCTATTTGCAGGCGGACTTTATAATTAATTTGTATCCTTGCGTAAAACAATTAATTTTTTTATCATTTTGACGCGAATTTTGTTAACACTTTTCCAGCTGCATAAACATGAACGATATAGTACGCCTTTTTTGGGTAAGATGTTCTTTTTTTGTTGTCTTTTAATTTCATGTGAAACGGCTTAGTTGCCAAGGAATGAAATAAGAGAATGTAACGTTAAGTGACATATGTTTGATAGCTTAATAAGGGGGGGTTCTTCAGTAAAAGGATAACACAGACTGCCTTCAACATTGAATTGAAAAGCTCTTTTTTATTTCAATGCATTACCTCCTGTTCTAATGTTACCCGAACCTGCGCCAGATGTCCTCTTATTTCATTTCGATTGAGCTCTGAGAGCTTGTTCTTGTTTCAAATCTCCTATGTGCTAATGAAATGTATTTTAAAATTAAATCAACTTGGTAAATACACGGGTAGTATAAATTTCCCCCTTGATTCTGCGATAACATTCATTTGCCAAATCTTTTCATCGACTCGGCAACAGGTCACACTTGAGGTATGTTTCATATAATTCTTTGTCACTTTCTTTTAAATATTTCTTTTTTTACCTTTCATGCATCCGTAATGCAATTTCACATGGAAAGATCCTCTATTTTTTCTTCATTACAATATAGCTCAATAGTCAAACAGATTTTTTTGTAAGCTTAACCCCATTTCGTTTCAAACAATCACTATTTCTCGCATTAGCTCTATTTGCTGGTGTATTTATCTGGCAGATTTTCCTAACAATTTGTATCCCTATTTTTATAATCTAGCAACACTAACTGGGAAATCACAAGAGACACACAGAGTTACGAGGTATGAGTTAGATACAATTAATTGAACGATCGATCATAGAACTTTTCATGTGATCACCCTTAACCTGGTTGCTATCCATCTTTTAATGTAAGGTTGGTTCTTTCATGTGATCAATTCACCACATAATGTGATCAGAAACGCTTAAACACGAGGCCATTTCTAAACGACATGGCTTTGTTCTTTCGTTTGGCTATACGCGTCAATTTTACGGTTGCATTTTGGTGATATTTTGCATTTCTTTATAGCCATGTCTTGTCGCTTGATTTTGTTCTTTGTCATCGTTCTGATGGTGGGCATTTTGGCAAAGCAAGATGGTTCTGGCAAGCCGAAGAAATGCCGTGGTATTTGCAAACACAGATTCGGAAAGTTGATATCAGCACGACCAAATGCAGTCTTCAAAAGTGAATGCATAGCTTTGATTTGCCTCGGGTGCCAACCGATGAGGCAGTCAATCCGTAATTGCCGACGTATTTTGAAAGAGCTGGAGAAAGGCAAGAAATCTAAGAAGTATTGCAAAGTGAAGGGAAAGAAAATGAAGAATTTCCAAGTGAAGAAGACTGGTAAGAACGAGGCTACTCTTTGCGTCAATAGCGAGACTTACAACATCCAGTTGCGCAGCTCTTTTGCTTCAGTGTTCGGAGCATATGGAAGATGAAACACTTAAAAAATGCTGATCATATGTAATTGATTTTCTTTTCTTTAAAAAATTGGTTATCAAATTTATCTTCAAAATATGCTGAGCATTTCTTATAGAAATAGTTTCAAATTAACTTAACCCATTTGGCTAAATCAGATACTTCAAATGTGCCCATTGTTTGACGAAACTCTAAGGGATTCACCGACATTGTTGACTCAAAAAGGCTTTTTTTAGAAGTGGCTGTTTTTGGCAAAAATCAAAAAGAGTTGATCTTAGTTCTGGACCAAAACATCAACCTTTTCTTTTACAGACAATTTTTAATCAAAGACCTAACCAGCTTATTTTTACATTCTACCCAAGGGGTAAGATGAAGAATGCTGTTGTAGGTGCAAAGTAAATGTAGTCAATCCATTACTCAAAGTGATTCAGCTTTCCCAACATCACAATTTCTAGAATAGATGTCATTTCATTCAGGCAGCTGTCATTTTACCTTGCTATTCAAAAGGTCGAAGTTATACCTCTTTTGCATTTTTGCATGTCATTATATTTGATTCTCAATACCCCCTAGGAACAAAGAACTTCTATACCATTTTATAGACTATAGTTTAAGAATTCCGGGGGCTTAGATCCGTCCACTTCATGTCCATTGCACTTTGAGATTTAGGCGAAGTTTTTCGACTTTGATATCTTGTCGTTTTGCTTTGACTGACATAATATAAGACGTTAATTAAAATTGCTGGCAAAATTCAGTATTTATTTAAGCATATTTTGTAATTAAGTTAACAAAGACGAACCAAAATCCTATGTTTTAATTAATGTTGTCTCCATTTCATTTTCGATCAATTTTGTTTTTATTTTTATCATAGTTTTTTTCAAGTTCAAACACTGTCAGTTTAAGTGTAGTCTTGTTCATTATTCATCAAACTAGCTCAAAATGATGAGAAAATACGTGAAAATTTATTTGCATATTCAAGTTACTTTTCATCAGACACTGTTCAGAGCATCAATTGTTGTAAAATGGCAGGCAAAAGGTAGGAGAGTTTAATAAAAGAACAACTGGCATTGTTTTTGAAGTGATGAAGAGTCGAAACAAACAAAGGCTATTAGTTTTTCCTGCCTATTATTCAAACCAGAGTTAGCAGAATCTTATCCCTTGAAACATCTAATTTTAAGATCAATCTTTTTACAACCGTAATAGCAAATGGATTTGTATCCTTGTGAAAAACAACTTTTAATGGATTTTCTTATCATTTTGACAACAAAACTTCCTGCTTATTTTCCAGCTGCATGATTATAAACGATTTAGTACGCCTTTTATGGAAAAATTTCCACCTTTTGCTGTCTTTCAATTCTTTCGAAAAGTCTCATAATGTCAAGAAACGGAATAAGTAATCAGAAAATAGAGGTTTAAGATGATAAATAACATGTGTTTGATAGCTTAACAAGGGGGGTTCTTCAGTAAATGGATAACACAAACTGCCTTTAACATTGTATTGAAAAGCACTTTTTGATTTCAATGCATTACCTCCTGTTCTAATGTTACCCGAAACTGCGCCAGATGTCCTCTAATTTTGTTTCGATTGAGGTTTTCGAGATTTCCTTGTTGTGAGACATCCTGTGTGCCAATCAAATGTATTTTAAAATTAAATCAACTTGGTAAACACAGGGTAGTATAAATTTCAGCCGTTGACTCTCGAATAGCATTCATTTGCCAGATCTTTTCAGCGAGTCAGCAACAAGCCCGCTTGAGGTATGTTTCATAAAATTCTTAATTATTTTCTTGTGGTATATTTTATACTTTTCTTTTTAGTATTTCTATTTATTTACCTTTCATACATCCGTAATGCAAACTTATAAGTGAATATCCCCTACTTTTTCTTCATCATAATGTAGCTTAATAGTCAAACAGACTTTTTTGTAAGCTTAAACCAATTTCGTTTCAAACAACCATTATTTCTCTTATTTGCTCTATTTGGTAGTGTATCTATCTGGCAGATTTTCCTTATAATTTGTATCCCTATTTTTATAATCCAGCAACACTAACTGGGAAATCACAAGAGACACACAGAGTTACGAGGTATGAGTTAGATACAATTAATTGAACGATCAATCATAGAACTTTTCATGTGATCACCCTTAACCTGGTTGCTATCCATCTTTTAATGTAAGGTTGGTATTTTCATGTGATCAATTCACCACATAATGTGATCAGAAACGCTTAAACACGAGGCCATTTCTAAACGACATGGCTTTGTTCTTTCGTATGGCTATACGTGTTAATTTTACGGTTGCATTTTGGTGACATTTTGCATTTCTTTATAGCCATGTCTTGTCGCTTGATTTTGTTCTTTGTCATCGTTCTGATGGTGGGCATTTTGGCAAAGCCGTATGGCTCTCTCAAGCCGAAGAAGTGCCGTGGTATTTGCAAGAACGCATTCGGACGGTTGATATCAGCACGACCAACTAGAGCCTTCAGAAGTGATTGCATTGCTGAGATTTGCCTCGGCTGCCACCCGACATCGGTGACAATCCGTAACTGCCGACCTGTTTTGAAATGGGCTAAGAAAATGAATATAATGCATAATAATGAATTAGCGAAGATGATGGGAAAACATATTAAAATGTGCCCCGATAACAAAATGCCTCCACCAGGGGAAATTTGTTGGATGGGCAGCTCTTTTTCTTCAGTGTTTGGAGCATATGGAAAATTCTAGAGAGGCTGACTGAATTGAAGTGATTTTCTTTTTCTTAAATAATGGTTATCAACTTTATCTTTAAAATTTAGTGAGCATTTCTAATAGAAATATTTGTCAAATGAGGTTGTTAGCTAAATCTGACACTTCTAAAGTGCCCCTTGTTTGGGCGAAAATCTCGGAGGATTACCAATATTGTTTAGTCAAAAAGACCCTTTCTAGAAGCGGCCATTTTTGACAAAATCAAAAGGAGCTAACCTCTGAAAGTAAACCCCTCTCAAAAGCCAATTTTTGACCAAAGACCCAACCTATTTAAATTCATCTTACGCCACAAGGATAAAATTCTCCAAAATTGGCCATTTCAGCCAAAGACCCAACGGGCTTATTTCATTCTATAGCCTTCAACGTAAAACCAAGCTGTGTTGAATAGTTTTAACAATATATTATAACATTTATTTTGATCTAACAGTAGACATTGTCAGTTGATTATGCTATGACTGTTAACTTATATATTTTGTTTTTTTCAACGATCCAACTTTTTTCTAAACTGTGAAATTCTTCTGAAACATTTGATTGTTTTGTGGTGTTTGGTTAGGTTTGGTTGGAATTTGAAAATGGAGAACGCAAATGTGAGAAGGATTGATGTTAAATGTAGAATTCCAGGGCCTTTCTCAACATTCTAGCCGGATGGACAGATGCCCCAACCCCATCCTCAGTCCTGTTGTTGAATTCTTTAACAAGAATGTGCTATGGCCCCTTTTGACGACGAAATCAAAGACTGCACCCAGCCCCTTTTAAGGAGGTCCTGTAGATATGTATCGAAAGTACTTCCCCCCGTAATATGCTAATCCTAATTGGAAATCATGAAATACAGCAGGGAATTAACAAACCATCCAATACATGGTTACATTAGTAAAAGATAGGGCCCAAAAATGCACCCCAGGAAAATGGGGTCAGACGGTGAGATAGAAGGGCAAAACAATAGCAGAACAGAAGGAAAAGGCTTATTTGCTGAAGGCAAGAGGGGTAATGGCCCCCCTGCTGCAGGCATCCCCGATAAGATTGACATAGTTTAAGATAAATGATGAAATTTTAAGTTATTATGAATACTTCTCGTCTGTTGCCCTGGATATTGAGAAACACAAAGGGTTCTCGTGCCCAGTGCCCTGATGCACCAAGGAAGTGTTGCATGGCTGGCTTCATGGCGACGCCATTAAGCAGAATGTTTTCAATGAATTTAAACTGAATATCAGCAAGTGAACAATGACTTTGTTAAATAAAATAATAGTTATATCATCTCTGAGTATGATGACAGAACATTTCAGCTCTGACGCACTTGGAGAGAGACATTTACCCGCCATTTTTGCGAAGGTGACTTAGGCCATAATGCCCGATTTTACCGTCGAAAGCATGGGTATAAATGGAAATATAGCAAGCGTTTGTCACGCCAGAAATTCAAGCAATCAAGGTATATTAGTTTTTTAATTTCTTAAATGTTAGTTATATTTTATATATAATTTTTTGAATAATCTTTGGCAACCAATATACTTGTCACTCGAGTTCACAGCATGTTCGCATTACATGAAAGCTAGGGTAGATTATAATATGTGGTATTACTCAAAGATTGCTTTTGAATTAGTTATATCATGGTTTATCTGAATCTTTTGAAGCTGGGTAAAGAGGGGACAAGGGGCACATTTTTATAGAAAGAGGGGCACTCTAAGAATGTTAGAAGAGACAAACCCAAAACACCTCAGCAGACTGTGTAGTCCTAACCTTTATGGTGAAATAAGAATTGAATGTATTTAATATGAAATTGATTGAAGATCAGTCTTTAACGGTAGTTTTAAAGTATGAAAAGACCGTAAATTTTGTTTGCTTTAAACCTTTTAACTCTCATTATAATACTGACAATCATATATAGTTAAAATTTTTTAAAATTGGGAAAAGCTTTACATAGATATTCAAGGACTGATAATTTTTTTTTGCATGTAGTTATTGTTAGCCACAAAGTTATTTTAATTTGATTTCTTATGAAGAAAGATTGAAAAGATCATTTACTTGTTTTGGATGGGCCTCTACTTTCAAGCCAGTTCCAACCATGTCCAAATATAATGTAATTTTCTTTTCCCCATGGACAGTTTTTGGCCCAAAAATGATTGCTCCTCCTCAAATTGGCCTGGGCGATTTGGACAACCAGTTATGATGCAACAATTGCCTTAAAGGCTCCACAAAGCAGCACATGTTATCAGCAGATGAAAAAGTGACAAACATAGAGACACATTCTGGATCCGTGCCTGTAGCTGGTGAATCAAATCAAGATTTCTGTGCTAAGGTACTTGTCAACGATTGAACATTCAATTACTATTTTGGTTAAGTATCAAAAAGGGGCATGATTGAAAACCTATTATCAGAGAACCAGACCCCCAACCCTGACACCTCCCCCTTTGATTAGGTTAGCAATGCTACTGGTGACTGCCCTGGCTCATCGTTTCTTGTTGCAATCCCACAAACACTAGTTAATCTTTCTTCCTTCATCACATGCTGTTTTCATTTAATCACCAAAGCCTTTGTTATAAACGATATATTGACTTAAAACTCTCATGTGTTCATATCTACTTTTGACCTTTAATTGTTTTGCCATTTGCTGCCAGATTTTCTGTCTGATTCTATGATAATCTGCTTTCCTGTTTTACAGATTGAAGCAAAATCGAGTAGATCTTCAGTTGGTAGAAAGAACATGCTCACCATTAAAGCCTTCAAAACGTAAGTTCCTATAAACTCCTATCTCTGTTTGTTTCCTTTACTATTTGCCCTTTGCAAGTGGTACACTTAATTGTTAGCTTGTGTTAATTGGAGTATATTCACTTTTTTTTCCTCCTTTTTTAAGTTAAGTTCATCAATTTTCATAATTTGCTCACCGTTTCTACCTTAATTTCTTCTTCTCCCGTCCATCATTCAATCTCGTTCGCCTGTTTATTTTCTCTTGAAGTCATTCATTACTTTAATAATAATTATAATACTAATAATAATTTTTTTTTTCAAACTTCATATCATCATCATTCAATAAAATACAAGTGTAAACCTCGCTAAAGTTAGGTAGTTTACATCTGACTACTAATTGTTACAAACATTTAAAAAATGTAAAGATCGTTCAAAAGTTTAACAGTTCAGGCTTGTTCCATTCGTTGTTTCTGCAGCAAAATATGTAGTATGTGCATCTGATCGCGATATTTGTGATTTTTCTTGAAATGTAGTTTCTATGGTTGTTGTCTATATTTAAATCTTGGAGCATGTCAAGAAAATCGGAAGAGAGAGAGGAGAAAACACCTAATGTGCTTAAAGAGAGATTTATAAATCTGACGTCTTTGTATTCTTGTTTTAAGGTCTTATTAAATCACGATATTTTTCATTTTTGCGAGATATGTTAGTCTGGAGATTTGTTTCAAAGCCAATAATAACGATAAATTCCTATTCCCCTAGTGTCCGAGCTGACAGCTCAGTTAACATAAAATAATGTCTACTAGGCTTGCGTTATCCGCTACCTTCAAATCATATATACTGTGTAAGACACAGGATTCAGAAGTCATCCAATGTGAATAATGCGATATAATAATAATCATAATGAAATCAACTTTAACATTAATTTTCCATGTATCAGCACCCACATTTTAAAATTCACTTTCGCTGTTTGTCAGGTACATTTTCCTGTAATTTTCCATCAGTTTTTGTCAATTATCATGTCACTATATTTTGTTTAAATTCACACAATTTCAGACGTTACCATATAATAGTGTTTTTGTTACCCTCCAATTGGCTAGTAAATTCCCATTTTCATTTTTACAGGTCAAAGACATCAGCAGATCTTCACTGGAGACGGAAAACATTCTCACCTTTAAAGCCATCAAACTGTGAGTACAATTTTTGTATTCATTTATGATTGGTTCCACTTTAACAAATCAACTGATGCATTGGATCATTGGAACGAAGAAGATTTGCTTGATTTTGATGTTGACACTGGACTGATGTCTTGCACAATGGATTACCTTTATTTTGATTCATTTTCACCTTTGCATTTTATCAGTCATTTGTCCTCCACTTCCACCACTATTTTCATACATTTTCATTCTTACTTTTCCATGCATTTTCACCAAACTTAACCCTTACTTTGTCATAGATTCATCACCCATTCTCCGCTTACTTTTTCGTGGATTTGCCACCCATTTTCAACCTTAAATTTTCATTCATTTTCACCCCCTTTCCACTCCTACTTTTTCATACATTTTCACCCATTTTCATCCTTAATGTTCCATGGATTTGCCACCCATTTTCACCCCTACATTTTCATTCATTTTCACCTGATTTCACTCTCACTTTTTCAAGCATTTTCACTGATTTACATCCTTAATATTCCATGGATTTGCCACCCATTTTCAACCTTCATTTTCATTCATTTTCACCCCTTTCCATTCCTCCTTTTTCATGCATTTTCACCCATTTTCATCCTTAATATTCCATGGATTTGCCACCCATTTTCAACCTTACATTTTCATTCATTTGCACCCCTTTCCACTCCTACTATTTCATACATTTCACCCATTTTCATCCTTAATATTCCATGGATTTGCCACCCATTTTCACCCTTACATTTTCATTCATTTTCACCCCTTTCCACTCCTACTATTTCATACATTTTCACCCATTTTCATCCTTAATATTCCATGGATTTGCCACCCATTTTCAACCTTACATTTTCATTCATTTTCACCCCCTTTCCACTCCTACTTTTTCATACATTTTCACCCATTTTCATCCTTAATGTTCCATGGATTTGCCACCCATTTTCACCCCTACATTTTCATTCATTTTCACCTGATTTCACTCTCACTTTTTCAAGCATTTTCACTGATTTTCATCCTTAATATTCCATGGATTTGCCACCCATTTTCAACCTTTCATTTTCATTCATTTTCACCCCTCTCCATTCCTCCTTTTTCATGCATTTTCACCCATTTTCATCCTTAATATTCCATGGATTTGCCACCCATTTTCAACCTTACATTTTCATTCATTTGCACCCCTTTCCACTCCTACTATTTCATACATTTTCACCCATTTTCATCCTTAACATTCCATGGATTTGCCACCCATTTTCACCCTTACATTTTCATTCATTTTCACCCCTTTCCACTCCTACTATTTCATACATTTTCACCCATTTTCATCCTTAATATTCCATGGATTTGCCACCCATTTTTACCCTTACATTTTCATTCATTTTCACCCCTTTCCACTCCTACTTTTTCATACATTTTCACCCATTTTCAACCTTACATTTTTATTCATTTTCACCCCCTTTCCACTCCTACTTTTTCATACATTTTCACCCATTTTCATCCTTAATGTTCCATGGATTTGCCACCCATTTTCTCCCTTACATTTTCATTCATTTGCACCCCTTTCCATTCCTCCTTTTTCATGCATTTTCACCCATTTTCATCCTTAATATTCCATGGATTTGCCACCCATTTTCAACCTTACATTTTCATTCATTTTTACCCCCTCTCCACTCCTACTTTTTCATAAATTTTCACCCATTTTCATCCTTAATATTCCATGGATTGGCCACCCATTTTCAACCTTACATTTTCATTCATTTTCACCCCCTTTCCACTCCTACTATTTCATACATTTTCACCCATTTTCATCCTTAATATTTCATGGATTTGCCACCCATTTTCAACCTTACATTTTCATTCATTTGCACCCCTTTCCACTCCTACTATTTCATACATTTTCACCCATTTTCATCCTTAATATTCCATGGATTTGCCACCCATTTTCACCCTTACATCTTCATTCATTTGCACCCCTTTCCACTCCTACTTTTTCATACATTTTCACCCATTTTCATCCTTAATATTCCATGGATTTGCCACCCATTTTCACCCTTACATTTTCATTCATTTTCACCCCTTTCCACTCCTACTTTTTCATACATTTTCACCCATTTTCATCCTTAATATTCCATGGATTTGCCACCCATTTTTAACCTTACATTATCATTCATTTTCACCCCCTATCCATTCTTTCTTTTTCATGCATTTTCATCCATTTTCACCCTTGATATTTCATGCATTATCACCTATTTTCATCTATTTTCACCCTTACTTTTTCAAGCATTTTCACTGATTTTCAGTCTCACTTTTTGAAGCATTTTGACCTATATTCACCCTTAATTCTTCAAGCATTTTCATCTAATTCCACTCTTACTTTTTCAAGCATTTTCATCTAATTTCACTCTTACTTTTTCAAGCATTTTCATCTAATTTCACTCTTACTTTTTCAAGCATTTTCATCTAATTTCACTCTTACTTTTTCAAGCATTTTCATCTAATTTCACTCTTACTTTTTCAAGCATTTTCATCTATTTTCACTCTTACTTTTTCAAGCATTTTCATCTAATTTCACTCTTACTTTTTCAAGCATTTTCATCTAATTTCACTCTTACTTTTTCAAGCATTTTCATCTAATTTCACTCTTACTTTTTCAAGCATTTTCATCTAATTTCACTCTTACTTTTTCAAGCATTTTCATCTAATTTCACTCTTACTTTTTCAAGCATTTTCATCTATTTTCACTCTTACTTTTTCAAGCATTTTCATCTATTTTCACCCTTACTTTTTCAAGCATTTTCATCTATTTTCACTCTTACTTTTTCAAGCATTTTCATCTAATTTCACTCTTACTTTTTCAAGCATTTTCATCTAATTTCACTCTTACTTTTTCAAGCATTTTCATCTAATTTCACTCTTACTTTTTCAAGCATTTTCATCTAATTTCACTCTTACTTTTTCAAGCATTTTCATCTAATTTCACTCTTACTTTTTCAAGCATTTTCATCTAATTTCACTCTTACTTTTTCAAGCATTTTCATCTATTTTCACTCTTACTTTTTCAAGCATTTTCATCTAATTTCACTCTTACTTTTTCAAGCATTTTCATCTAATTTCACTCTTACTTTTTCAAGCATTTTCATCTAATTTCACTCTTACTTTTTCAAGCATTTTCATCTAATTTCACTCTTACTTTTTCAAGCATTTTCATCTATTTTCACTCTTACTTTTTCAAGCATTTTCATCTAATTTCACTCTAATTTTTTCAAGCATTTTCATCTATTTTCACTCTTACTTTTTCAAGCATTTTCATCTAATTTCACTCTTACTTTTTCAAGCATCTTCATCTATTTTCACTCTTACTTTTTCAAGCATTTTCATCTAATGTCACTCTTACTTTTTCAAGCATTTTCATCTAATTTCACTCTTACTTTTTCAAGCATTTTCATCTAATTTCACTCTTACTTTTTCAAGCATTTTCATCTATTTTCACTCTTACTTTTTCAAGCATTTTCATCTAATTTCACTCTTACTTTTTCAAGCATTTTCATCTAATTTCACTCTTACTTTTTCAAGCATTTTCATCTAATTTCACTCTTACTTTTTCAAGCATTTTCATCTAATTTCACTCTTACTTTTTCAAGCATTTTCATCTATTTTCACTCTTACTTTTTCAAGCATTTTCATCTAATTTCACTCTTACTTTTTCAAGCATTTTCATCTATTTTCACTCTTACTTTTTCAAGCATTTTCATCTAATTTCACTCTTACTTTTTCAAGCATTTTCATCTATTTTCACTCTTACTTTTTCAAGCATTTTCATCTATTTTCACTCTTACTTTTTCAAGCATTTTCATCTATTTTCACCGTTACTTTTTCAAGCATTTTCATCTATTTTCACTCTTACTTTTTCAAGCATTTTCATCTAATTTCACTCTTACTTTTTCAAGCATTTTCATCTAATTTCACTCTTACTTTTTCAAGCATTTTCATCTATTTTCACCCTTACTTTTTCAAGCATTTTCATCTAATTTCACTCTTACTTTTTCAAGCATTTTCATCTAATTTCACTCTTACTTTTTCAAGCATTTTCATCTATTTTCACTCTTACTTTTTCAAGCATTTTCATCTAATTTCACTCTTACTTTTTCAAGCATTTTCATCTATTTTCACTCTTACTTTTTCAAGCATTTTCATCTATTTCCACTCTTACTTTTTCAAGCATTTTCATCTAATTTCACTCTTACTTTTTCAAGCATTTTCATCTATTTTCACTCTTACTTTTTCAAGCATTTTCATCTAATTTCACTCTTACTTTTTCAAGCATTTTCATCTAATTTCACTCTTACTTTTTCAAGCATTTTCATCTAATTTCACTCTTACTTTTTCAAGCATTTTCATCTAATTTCACTCTTACTTTTTCAAGCATTTTCATCTATTTTCACTCTTACTTTTTCAAGCATTTTCATCTAATTTCACTCTTACTTTTTCAAGCATTTTCATCTAATTTCACTCTTACTTTTTCAAGCATTTTCATCTAATTTCACTCTTACTTTTTCAAGCATTTTCATCTAATTTCACTCTTACTTTTTCAAGCATTTTCATCTAATTTCACTCTTACTTTTTCAAGCATTTTCATCTATTTTCACCCTTACTTTTTCAAGCATTTTCATCTAATTTCACTCTTACTTTTTCAAGCATTTTCATCTAATTTCACTCTTACTTTTTCAAGCATTTTCATCTATTTTCACTCTTACTTTTTCAAGCATTTTCATCTAATTTCACTCTTACTTTTTCAAGCATTTTCATCTATTTTCACTCTTACTTTTTCAAGCATTTTCATCTAATTTCACTCTTACTTTTTCAAGCATTTTCATCTAATTTCACTCTTACTTTTTCAAGCATTTTCATCTATTTTCACTCTTACATTTTCATGTTTTTTCACCAATTTTTTCATGCATTTTTACTTAATGGTTTCATATATTTGCCATCCCTGGTGTCCTCTATCTACACCTTCATTTTTCATATATTTATTAATCTATTCATACTTCATTTTCATCTTTATTTTTTGATGCATTTTACCTTTATTTTTCATGTTGAAAAGATTGGCTGAAGAATGAAGTCCTCAAATTTTTGCTATCTTTGATAATTATCATCTATTTCTTTATAAATTTTTTTTAAACTTATAAGTTTTTTTCAGTCTTTGATTTTTTTGGTTTTTTTTCTAAGTTTTTTTATTTGTTGTTGTTGTCTATTTCTTGCGTCAATTCTGCAGTAGTTTATTAATTAGTTAATAATAAGTTTAAGTAGTTAACTAATACTTAATAAGTTTAGAGTTAGTTAATTAATAATTTATTTAGTTAAGTCTTTAGTCTAGTTAATTATTTAGTTAGTTAGTTATTTAGTGACTTAGTTAGTTAGTTAGTTAGTTAATTAGTTAAGTTAGAGGGTAGGTAGATAAGTAGGTAGTTACGACAGTTTCGACAAGGCTAGGCCTTGTCGTAACTTGTCGAAACCAAAATTACGAGAGGGGGACCCCGTGTCGTATCTCTTTAGAGATAGGTTCAGGCTGCTCCACCCCTATTTATAGTGAAAATCGGCCGCCTTATAGGCGGTTTTTCCCCTGGGAGTTTGTAGTCTTTGTTCTTCTTTTTCCCATTGTTGTTTTTGTTTTGGCTTGATATCAGAGAGAGAGAAGTTTCTTAGTTTCTAAGATACCGTTAGATAGACTTACAATTTGTTTTGCGAAACTTTGTTTTGCCGAGAACGAGCGAAAGATCGCAAGTGTGAACGGCAGAAAAAAGAGACGCAAAACAAATATAAAGTCAACGGTATCAAAGAAGATAAGAAACTTACCTCTCTGATAGCAAGACAAGACAAAAACAACAAGGGGAAAAAGAAGAACAAAGACTACCTTCATTATTTCAGAATTGATTTTACCGTCCATAACTTTGAAACGCAATTTTCCCCTTTTAGTGAGTTTTTACTGTGCTGACTGACCCAAAAACTGTTCCCACAAAAATCGTGAAAATTGCATTAAGTGTTATAGATGATAGGTTCCCTATCCTACTTATCTTAAATAGCTAAAGTTCAATTCTGAAATAACGGCAATTAAAAATCTAACCCCATTATCATTCACGATTATTGCAAGTAAGAACAATTTTTTTTTAAATACGCCAAAGATACTTGCAAAAACCAGAATGAAAACAGAGCTGGGATTTGTGCACCACCAAGGTAGTAAGTAAAGACACAGCTGAATATTCATTGCAAAAATTCTCATCTCTTAGATTCTGCTAATATCAAAATACTGATACCAAAAATTATTTCCTATCAGACTTAACCGTAAATGTTCTACACCAAGGAAATTTCGATTGCCCAAGTCTGTTTTCACCGAAAAATACAAGTTTAACTTGGTTCTGATTCTGAGAGGAAAATGTTCTTTAGCTCATAGTTCCAGAAAAAGGTTTAACTATTTTTTGATATAAGATTCCTTGATCAATGAAATTTTCGGTTGTCCCCAATCTGCTTTCACTGAAAAATACAAGTTTAACTTGGTTCTGATTCTGAGAGGAAAATGTTCTTTAGCTCATAGTTCCAGAAAAAGGTTCGACTATTTTTTGATATAAGATTCCTTGATCAATGAAATTTTCGGTTGTCCCCAATCTGCTTTCACTGAAAAATACAAGTTGTCTAACTTGGTTCTGATTCTGAGAGGAAAATTTTCTTTAGCTCATAGTTCCAGAAAAAGGTTTAACCATTTTTTGAGA
The DNA here is from genome assembly GCA_964019065.1 of Catostylus mosaicus. NCBI lineage: Eukaryota > Metazoa > Cnidaria > Scyphozoa > Rhizostomeae > Catostylidae > Catostylus > Catostylus mosaicus. The sequence continues at coordinate 680,744 of OZ025198.1, forward strand.
CAAGATTCCTTGATCAATGTAGAACATTTTCGATTCTTCAATCCTATCTACTTTCGTGATGGAAATCGTTAAACAGCAGGCTTAAAATATTTAGTTTCTAATCGTACTTTGACGATTTCACCGATCAAACAAGGCTTAAGAAACTGGTGTTTGAAACGACCAAAATAATTGCCAATTAAACCTTTTCAACACAGTAAGAGCACAGCAAGTAAATTCCTGGAAAAAATGTAAATTTTATCGATATTCGGATACTGAACTATTAGAACAAGCACGTGAATTAAAGTTTTGATATGTTATGGCAGAATTTTGGAAAACGTAAGCGTCGCAGAATAAATTTTTTAAGAATTTCAATAAATAATTGCAAACAGTTAGCCTTAAAATATGGATACTATTAAGCGGAATAAATTGGAATTTGCCGTATCAGTCATTTCAATACACGATTTTCCTTTTCTACATGTAAAATCAAGTAAAAAATTCGCTCGACTAGACAGTTTAATCACGAAAAACTCAATTTTTCAGATGCATTTCGCAACAAAGTTTGCAAGACTTATTGTCTGAAAGAAAACGAAATTTTTTGGTAAATTAAAGGACCCTTTGAGAAACGAATTGCAAAGTAACTAGATTTGCCAATTGAATCTTAAGAAAAATCGCAAAAATGGACTTATCAAGACCTTTATTCAGAAACAGTAATATTCAAATCATGTTCATTTTGCCAACAGCTTTCCGATTGTAAATGGAATTGGTAAACGTATTCAAATAAACACTGTGTCTTATCTGTGTTGAAATATCGATTTTTGTTCACATGAAACATATATTTTTGACCTAAAGTTTTGTCCAATCTGCTGTGTTTCCATCATCAAAGCACAAAACACATGAAATTGCAACGGTATGATTGCAACAGTAATGTTGCTTTTGTTAACCCCAACATAAGGCCAAAACCAAAAGAAATCTGGCACCGAGAAATCTTTCAGCTCCGACCTTTGAAAAGAACCTCCCAGCATTTTTTTATTTTAAAACCGTTAAAGTAGCAATCCCAATTGCATTTGTTGTTATAACTTCATGTGCTTTCAACTAACATAAGACCACTAAGATATCGACTTTAAATACCAAATAGAAAATCAATCATTCTAGCCTAAGTGATATCCTAAAAAGAGAAGTGACCAAAATCGCAAAGCCTAAATCGCTTATCCTAAGAACGTGCGCCATCTTCAGTGTGTCATCTTCTTCTTCCTTTTCTGTCCACCATTCTTCGTGAAGCAATCAGAATTCACCAGTCTTGTCAAATAATATAAGCGCTGGTCACTTCAGAATATAATAACAGGAGAAAATATTCCTTGCTTAAATTTTTTTTCCTCTGAGAAACGGTGTATTCAAATATCCCCTTTTAGGTGGCAAAATAACCCTTTTTCCAAACAAAAACTACTTTCTCCTGCTATTAAAAATGCAAATATTTAACTTGCCATTTGAAGAACTTTTCAATGATTATAGGATTTGTACATGTTCAGTTTTTCATTTGCGTGTCATCTTAGCGTCAGATTCTTCATTTCATGATCTTTATTCATCTTCTTTTGGCAACATCATCGCATGGATACCATCACATCACTAGAAGGAGCAAATAAATCATTAAAATATCGTCAATTTTCATTTACGGTGATAAAAATTTGTATTGATGTTGAATTAGCTACATTTTCAATTTAATTATTCTTTCTTGTTTGCCTTTCACTTGCTTGTCAATTCTAAGCGTTTCTTTTGGTTAAAACTTATAAGACATGACCATAAATTCGAACTTAATATTATAGAGATCCTACCCTGGGACTAAGATGAAAAGAGAGTAAAAGGGAAAGGCTGAGAACTCCAATCAGGCAAATCCGAAACACCTTATTAAATAGCTCTGAAAGTCCACTCTAAAAGAGTTTGGTGCCAAAACTCCTTTACCACTGACATTCCAGGCTATGTTTTCTAACGTTTTTAACTACCAGATGGAGTTCAACAATCCTTTATCCACCCAAATGCAAGCCTGCCTAGCAATATCAAACCTAGTTATACTAGAAGTTAGACTAGAAATATTGACTAGAATTTCTTCAAAGTTCAACAAGTATTGAAACCCTATTTCCTTAATCTTACCAAAGTAATTATCGCAAATCTGGGTCTTAAATCTGAAAGAATCGTGACGTAAAACAACTATCCCCTTGCTTAAGCACTATATCTCAACTATCTGTCAAAAATGAGACCCTTTTAAAACAAGAAATATATCTATTGTCAACAAATATAAACAAAATACTTACATTTTAAGGTAGTCCTTCTCTTTTAGGCTGTCTAGCATCAAATTATCAACAGATCATCATAATCATCATGCATCGATTGTCATCATTGATAAATTCACCACTGGAATAGAAAATAATTAGATTAAATTATGAGAATTGTGGGTAACCAATAAGTCGGTTTTCGTTGATGATAATTTACAAAAACTGATTAAAACGCTGAAAACACCAGGACAAAAAATACGAGAAATGAAAAAAAAAAGGGGAAAATACAACGAAAAACAAATAAGAAGAGAGAACAAGTGAAAGAAGTGCCAAAAGTAAGTAAAAAAACACCACGAGAAACTTGTGAAAAATACAGTGAAAAAAGAGTACAAAAACCCACAAAAACAAATGAAAATAACAACAAAAAACGAGTGAAAGTAGTACCAAAAGTAAGTAAAAAAACACGACGAGAAACTTGTGAAAAATACAGAGAAAAAAGAGTACAAAAACCCACAAAAACAAATGAAAATAACAACAAAAAACGAGTGAAAGTAGTACCAAAAGTAAGTAAAAAAACACGACGAGAAACTTGTGAAAAATACAGAGAAAAAAGAGTACAAAAATCCACAAAAACAAATGAAAATAACAACAAAAAACGAGTGAAAGTAGTACCAAAAGTAAGTAAAAAAACACGACGAGAAACTTGTGAAAAATACAGAGAAAAAAGAGTACAAAAATCCACAAAAACAAATGAAAATAACAACAAAAAACGAGTGAAAGTAGTACTAAAAGTAAGTAAAAAAACACGACGAGAAACTTGTGAAAAATACAGAGAAAAAAGAGTACAAAAATCCACAAAAACAAATGAAAATAACAACAAAAAACGAGTGAAAGTAGTACCAAAAGTAAGTAAAAAAACACGACGAGAAACTTGTGAAAAATACAGAGAAAAAAGAGTACAAAAATCCACAAAAACAAATGAAAATAACAACAAAAAACGAGTGAAAGTAGTACCAAAAGTAAGTAAAAAAACACGACGAGAAACTTGTGAAAAATACAGAGAAAAAAGAGTACAAAAATCCACAAAAACAAATGAAAATAACAACAAAAAACGAGTGAAAGTAGTACCAAAAGTAAGTAAAAAAACACCACGAGAAACTTGTGAAAAATACAGAGAAAAAAGAGTACAAAAACCCACAAAAACAAATGAAAATAACAACAAAAAACGAGTGAAAGTAGTACCAAAAGTAAGTAAAAAAACACCACGAGAAACTTGTGAAAAATACAGAGAAAAAAGAGTACAAAAACCCACAAAAACAAATGAAAATAACAACAAAAAACGAGTGAAAGTAGTACCAAAAGTAAGTAAAAAAACACCAAGAGAAACTTGTGAAAAATACAGAGAAAAAAGAGTACAAAAATCCACAAAAACAAATGAAAATAACAACAAAAAACGAGTGAAAGTTGTACCAAAAGTAAGTAAAAAAACACCACGAGAAAATTGTGAAAAATACAGAGAAAAAAAGAGTAACAAAACACCACGAAAAACATGCAAAATTGCGGCGAAAACATTTCCAAGCAAACCATAAATTGACAACCAGCAATAACATAGAAGAAATGCTGCATAATTTTAAAGTGGTCCTAAAAGATTGCGAAACTAGGAAAAACGAAATTTTGCCTGGAAATGACAGATGAAATAATTGGTTTTAGAACTTAGTTTTTGAAAAACAGTTTTAAAACTGGGTGAAATTTAGTTTAAAAATTTGAAAAGAACTGCTAAAAACCATGAAAATTCATTGACAATGAAAATTTTTGCGAAAAATTAGTTTATCCATCAGTTATTGTGATATTTGCGAAAATTAGAGAAAATTTTTGGGTGCATAGCATCTTTTCAAAATTAATCAGGGTTTACTGAATGGATGCTGAGTAAATAAAAAAAATTAGCATACTGCAATTGCAACGTGTTGGAACCACATGAGAGGAAAAGGTCCACGTAAAACCTAGTTTTACGATCGGATAAATGTTTTTTAAATCTGCACAGGTTTAGCAACAGGTAAAAAGTCTTATCTATATATTTTTTGCAAAATTTGTTAAAAGCAAAATAAACGTAGTTATAGGAAAATCTTAGTTTTCAAACGCTCAAAAACAAAAAACTAATGACCAATTTTCGAAAGGAGTTTTTAAACATATTTATAGCAAAATTATGTGTGTCTCGCGGTGTGGTTGCGTGGAAAAAGGCCAAAATTAGACTTGATTGATAAAGTTTCACAAAACAGAGCATCATCAGGGATAAAATACAAATTAAAGACGTTTTTAATTATTTTACTAACCTGCCTAAAGACCAATAAACGAGGGTTACCTACAAGTTGTCTTTTAAGTGTGAAAGTTTAATCAGTTTTAAAGGAAATTTTGACACAAATTAGGTCTTTTTACACAATTTTTACCGCAAAAAAGCTGTACTTTTACTGGGATTATGCAGTCATTTCTCCTCCAAATAACATGAGGAAAGTGGAGTAAAGCAGAGACAATCACACACCTCACAAAACAGAGAATGTTTAACGACAAAAAAACAAAAAAACGGAAATTTCTACGCATTTTACTGAGCAACAGGCACGGATAGATAAATATGTTAAAAACGATAAAGACAACATTTTCCCAACGAGATGGAAGTGACATGCAAACCAGCAAAAGAGCTTTACTTTCAAGGGATTCGTGGGAAATTCTTCCCTCTAAATGACAGTACGATCATTTTTAGAGCAAATTTCTTCGATAAAAGTTGCGCTTTTAGTGGGAAAACTAGGCAGGCACCCCCAAAGAGCATGAATGAATTGACGAACATGGTAGATAAAGTTTACGACTATAACAAAATTTACGACTTACATTTTATTGCAACTTTGTCTTTACGATCAGACTTTCAACGTTTTATCGCAAATTTGTCTGTACGGTCATACATTTCACGACTTTAATGCTGTTTTTGTGTTTTTCTCGCTTTTGTTTCTGCAACGTGTCTTTTTTTGCAACAGCTGCCAAAACCTGGAATAGAAAATTCGATTTAAAATGTTTTCTACCATTCTGGTGCATGCATTTAACATGGGGATGCCAAAAACGTAACAAATTTGCAAAATGACGAGCAATTTTCCATCAAAAATGGGGAAAGATAATTCCAAGTGAAAAAACGCTACTTCACAAAGAGTTCGATGACAAATTTGCAAAATTCCTAACACGAAAATTTAACTCGAAGCATTTATTTTAAAAATAGTTGCAACCAATTTGAGGGTATATAAATAAAATAAGAAAAAAAAGAGGAAATAATCACCTCACCTCAGCATGGAAATCTGACAGCATGCTCAACTTGCTTGGTTTCTGAGTTCTGTCTTGCCTTTGAGACTTGGCTTTGAGACGTACCTCAGCCCTTCGTATGAAGGATTTGACCAGATCATTTCGCCACAAGGTGCTTTTAGACTCTCTCGCTCCCCTGGGGAATTACATTTACGCATTTTAACGCCGTGCAAACATATTTCCTCCTACCCAGATTCCTCGTTTTGATTGTTTCTACCCTCTAGAGACAGAGAACTACGGAATTTTACATCAGACAACCAATCATTTTAAAATTTAGCTTCTGCACGAATTTCAACGGTTCTTTTTTATTGTCTAGCTTTCCAGCCAACACGATCACACGAATTTAAACAGCTGCCTAATATGGTAATGATCATGAAACTGGCGTGATTGCGAGGAAACTGCGCGCAATTTGCCATTTACACAATGCGACCATTTCAACGTTACATCCCAAAGAGACCAACCGAAGTGGAGTTTTGCTCGAATTGAAAACTGCATAAAATTCCAGAAACAGCGGAAAATCTTTTCAAAAATTATCAAAAGAGGCTTCCAAGTTTGAAAAATTCTCTCCGTATATATTAAGTTTTAATTTTTTATACCCCTCAATAAAATTACATTTCTGCTATCAACCCCTCAAAAAACTTGGAAAAATGTTTATAGCACCCTACTATTTCCTCCGCTTCCCCCCTTTTTTGACTGCTTACATACAAACTCCCCTTACATGAAAACTAAACTCTCCTTATTTTTCGTTTAAAAACTTTGCATTTCTTGCAAAAGAGAAAGGGGTTAAACTTGCACATTGCTCAAAAGTGACTCCTTTTAAAAGGTCCCACTTTAACCACAAACCTTAACCTTAAGTGGTAACCTTCGATTTCTGCCCAAAAGTGACCCTCTCCAAAATTGCGCATATTAAGCAAAAACTATAGAGGTTAACCTTACTTTTTAACGGTGAAATGACCCTTAAAAATAAAATAACTCTTCTTGGTGAAAAGTCAAGGAGTGGAAATTTGACCTTTTTTTAAACAATAGATGAAACAATAGATAAATTGTCGGAAATTTGTCTTTCTTGCCCCCCTATTCGGAGATGGTTGAATTCGGCCTTCTCGTTGGCTTACAGAATGATGCAATGCTCGTAAGAAAAAAGATGATATAGGCAAAGAGTTTATTCCAAGATAAAATTAAAAGTTTATATTTAACCCTCGAATTAAATTTCTAGCAGTACGCCACTTGCATCATAAATGGAGCAGTCAATAACGATACCGTTGGGTGATTTTCTTCCTTTGGTTACCTTGAAATCACCCTATGTATCTCCCACTTTTAAAATTCAACTCATTCGATGCAACCCAAATGACATCAGTTGTTACAAGTTTCCCGTTCACGCAGAACCTATTCGGACCATCACCGCCATCTCCAGCAATGGAAACGCTCATTGCACTCAGATACTTGTCACCATCAATGCACTTTCTTTCCACCATCTCCTTCAGGCGATAAAATTCTCCCAGCTGCTGCAATTCGTTCCATTCGTTCAAAATTGACTTGCAACCAGAATGAATTTCACCTGGTAATCGTTTCCCACTCAGGCAGGCTATGACACTGCAGCCATCATCGTTGGTGGATAGACCTTTGACTTGAACAAGCAGCCCGTTGTTACCCTTATAGGAGCAGACATCTTTGCCTTGATCTGAGGCAGCTGACAGACGTGAAATTGTCGAAATGACAGCCAATAGTAGGAGAGATGAGATGCCTGAAAAAATGAGGACTAAAATGAGGGAAAATGAGGACTAAAATGGATTTGAATTTTTGAAAATATTGTGCATTGAATAACGAATTCAACATTTATTATATATAAAATTTGATCATTTCCCAAGGAAAATTTACTTGGATATTGGAATTATTTACTTCAGCTTAATTTCAATTTTGAAACTTTTAATCATTATACGAATCATATGAATGAAAGAATAAGCTTTTTAAATATTAATCTAACAAAAAAACAAACTACTTACTCATATGAGACATGATGATTTCTTGTGATGACTGCCAAATGTTCAGAACTTTTGAGAAAAGATTCTAATATTGCACATAAATAATTATGAAGCTTATATTTACTTTTAATGCTTTGATGTCACCTTGAATGTTTTAAAATTCAGTAAATTAAAAAATTCCGTTAATTGTCTGAATCAAAAGAATTTTTTAATATGCAAATCGTGTTTGTAAATATAATTTGATTCCAGATGTTTGTTTGCCTCTATCGATTGCCATGCAACCATATTTTCAAATGAAATAAATTGTTTTCAAAACAATCAAATTCCCATTTAATTGAGACCAAGGTCAATGAATCCTTTGTTTTCTAGATCTTCCAACAATGCTATACAGCTTTCCATCAAATGATCAGATCATTGCAACATTTTCAGCTTTGCTAACAAATCCCAACAATCGTTCATGATTTAGAGCTTCCAGAATGCAATGCAAATATCAAATTACCTTACAGTTTCCAGACATTTAGCAGAAAAGTTTGTTTCCTTTCTCATTTCCCTTTTTGATCTACCTTTCATTTATTGTTATTCAGATATTTTCATTATTCCGATAAATATCTATGCTTTGCTGCAGTTTTTAAAACTAATAAAATGAAATAGAGCAAATGAAAATGTAAAATGATATATCCTCGATTAAACTTCAACATAAATGCCACCTTAACATTTAGCCTAAACACAGATAGCATCTTATCTGTGAAAATATTCCAAATCTCATGAATTGTTCTTATCTCCTTGTCTCTCTATTGCTGAGTATCTGTGGACAAGATAAGCATTTTCAGCATGAGAGATCAATCTTAATTAAAAATCGTTCTTCAATCAATGAATGAAATAATACGATAAAACTCCTAAGCCCAAATATTAAATAATTCAAAAAAATGGTTGTTGTTACTAACCACAAAGCCACGTCAGGCTGCTATTTTGGGACAATTTCGAGTGATCGGTATGGTGATGCCATCCTAGTTATAAATGCAAATCAAGTACTGCATAATTTAAAGATCTAGTGGAGATCTTTACGATTATAAGAGATAATTTTCCTCAGATGAAGATCAGACACAAACCGCAGTACATACATACGGTAAAACCTTGTTAATTTTGTTTTAAAATGCCCTCCTGTGCATTACTTTATACCAAAAACATTGTTCTATCTATCAAACAAACCCGAACCGCGGCAGACATTTCTTAGGTTTAATCAGAATACTAGCAGGTTTAAGTGTGTCGCCTCGATCATATTACTAGAGCATACATGATTATGCATGAAAGCTTGCCATGCATTTCCCTTAGATAGGAAGACAGAATGCTACATCGGTGTGTGTTGATTGGACGAAGCAAGACGTGCGGAGGTAAAACTATTTAGGGCCAGAATGGGTGCACTGCAAAAGAACCTTAGGTAATCTAGCTAAATCTATCTAATAAGCATTACGTTTGAATTCGCCTAGCGCAGCTAACTACAGACTGCCATAACGACTTATCATATGCTACAAAGATCGTTCAATCTTCTTTTGCAACCATTACCCTTGCACTCATAAGATCTTTGCCGATCATTTTTATTCATGTCAATTTTTGTCCACCCCTTGGTTTCTTTACCTATATCTCTGAGCTTCTCTTAACGCAGGTTTAGGAAAGCATACTATGAAAGGCGTTTGGAAGGTTAGGATGGGTGAACATTGAGAATCAATGAAAGACTAGCTAATGAGTTAGGCGTTATATTCAACGCAATATATTGCTGATGTGTTTGTCCATCTGCAAGCAAAAAACATCCGAATATTGCAAATCCGTTCACCGATTCCATACTTCGTTGTAATCCGTAACACTGCAGAATCTGATCATCACATGATGCGCAAAGAAAGCCAACAGTGATCACAGGTGCAGAAAATCAGCCTTAGATATCAAAAATTATGAATGAAACAACAAACTTATATTATCTAAACTCAAAAACAAGAAAATAGTTAACAGCATATGGCAAGAATTATCACTTAATTATACACGCTTCTATTTTTTGATAATTAATCCGATACTTGCAGGAACAATGCATTGCAATCAGTAGAAGCGATCATTTTTTGATAACGATCTCGTATTTATCAATCTTGATCTTAACGTAGCATCTTTTGATCATATTAAAAGCAAGCGGTCACAAAATTGTTCTTTGTTGAACTCTACTCAATGAACAAAACATAACACGTAGTTTTAATGTGGCAATTGCAATTCTATTTTTTTGCAATCTTATTAGCAGCTGCTTATTACCGATCTGAAATAGTTTTTCGCTTTGATCACAGCCTCAGATAATAAACGTAAATTCACCAAGGCAGCAAAATGCCGCTTGACTGCAACGAGAATTTCTATAAATTTAAGTCCAGTTGATATAAATAATCATTAAATAGTAATAGCCAGTATACTTAAGTGGTTTAGTTTCATTTTGCAAGAGCGAATCCAACACGGTTATTGCCCATGTCAAACTCAGTGTAATAAGCGCCAATGAAAATGTCACCCAAGATCCATAATGGTCCACGTGGAGGTGGAACATCCAAGCCAATGAAGCCACTGATGCATTCTGATTGGCCAAGCATTGTCACCTGGTTAATGAACAAAATAATTAAACCATTTGATGGCAGTAAGGAACGAAACTGAGGAATTCTGACAAGGATATTTTCAGTGTTAATTTCTTCTTTAATCAATTTTCATAGTGAAGGATATAGGTTGTATTAAAAAAATGTTTACGGCTACGCTTACAGGAGCAAAAGTTGATCAGATCTAAACTGGATCCGATCCACTTTTGGTGCGTATACGCTTTGGGTTTACACGAGATATAGCAGATCCGATCCAGTTCCGGCCCGCTATCCGACCTAATTCTGGTCTCTTTCAAAATAGATCCAGTTCAGATCCGAACATTAGATAGATCGGATCCAGATTAGATAGTCCAAAAGCTCAACTTGTGATTCAGTGATCGAGCTATAAACAATATCACTCGTTTGCGTAAAAGATCTCTACATATTCATTATAGCCGTTACATATTTAATTCGATTGGTATCAAAAAGCTTTTCAGATGAAGGGTCTCCCATGAATAATTATTAAGAGAGAAAAAAATGAATGAAAAACATCAAAGATAATAAAGGCCGATAATAGGATGCAATTAGTCCTGATCGGAGGATTAGAAGAACTGGCATGCAGAGCCGGGGCTTTTCGGGAACTTTGTAACACCATAAAATTATTTTACCTTGAGAACATACTGCTGTGGCGTCAACGTGAAATGTTTTCCTCCTAGTGTGATTGTTACATCAGGTAGTGTTGGGATTTTGCTGCAATTGACGATGGCCTACAAACAGAGAAAGTCGATTTGTTGTTATAATCATCTGAACATAATGAATGAAGGGGTCTATTGGTGTATAGATAGTGAGGCCCTTTAGGCCTTGCTCAAGTTTCAGATGGTCTGAAAGTAATTCAGGAAATGAATTATGGGTATGTAGATCAAGAATGCTATTAGGCCATGCTGTAGCTTCCAACGAATAGTGAATAACTCGGGAAAAGTATTATGGTATTGTAGAAAGGTTTTCAGGCCATACTATATTTGTAGATTATCTAAAAGCAATTCACGAAAAAAGGTATGTCTTAAAGTAATGCGATAGCAGTATAGCAGTACCTCCCCAGTGAAGGGTACTGGAAAAGCTCCAATCAGAGTGTTGATCTTTAGTACTTCGGATGAAGGCCCAGCAATGAGGGAGGTGCCCGTGTCAGCAATGGCTTGGCACCCTCCGACACAAAATTCACCGCTTCCAATTTTGAAACTAAAAGTAAAGAAAGGTGCGTTTGGAATCATTCATCAGAATTTTGATCAGCAAAAATGAATAACATTGTGCGACAATATGCCAGCTTTAATTCTCTCACCCCCGGTAATGACACAGCTGCACAGTAACATTAAAAACGTCTATTCAAATTGCAAGGGGCTACAAGATTAAATGATGCTGGCACGAGAATATATAAGAATGTTAAGGAGCAGGTGTAGCCAGATATTGGAGGGATTAGACTCCCACTTTAAGAAAGAACAGTCATTGAAACCAGATCAAAGGGTCAAAGTATCTGTCCATCATATCCGTTAAAGGTCACAAGGGCAGCAATTCTCTATGTCAATAAGAAATGTAATAAAACTAAACAGCGTGTTTCTTCTTCAGATTGAAGACAGCGTTGGTGATAAGGACTTTGAAAATATTAGGAAGATTTCATGACTACCCCCTACAAAATAATCATATAGAAAAGATTAAAGTTCGATGCAGGGCATCATTTTAATTAAAGCTAATCCAACTTCGTGTATGGATTGTTTCCCATCAAACTCACTGGGCTAAATCTTTTAAAGAACTTTTACTAGCAATTATCAACAATTTGATCTCTCCGCAGAATAAGAAGAAAAAGTCAAATGACTTTAGTAGATGTTTTCGGGGAAAATTTGAGAATAATAAGAGATAAGGCATACCCATCCATCTTAAATTGCCAATAACCTTTGACTGAGACTGGAAGATATGAGAAATTTCCTTGGTAGTAGCGTGGATCACTTCCACCAAACATTATCTCACCACCAACTTTCGCAGATGGATCTCTAAAAGAAAAATTAAACAAAAAGTTGCAAGGAAGAAAATGCAAACAAAAAATGAACAATCAAAAGTGCAAAATAGCAATGACAGTAGGCGCTACTAGAGACTCTTTTCACCAAACGATTCACCCACCACATTATCAACAATTCTGGCCAGTTCTAGTTGATCTAGTGCACCCAGACACATCCTATAACTCAATCAACACTCTTGCGGAGCTTATCCTCTGGATTCTAAGAGAGCTGCTTGATGATGGAAATATATACTCTTGCTATTGTTGTTATGTATGATATCAAGTCAGCTGAACGGAAACAGTTGATTTTCTATCATACAAAATATCGCACAACAGGAGTTGACGGATTCAAAAACTTTGCCAATTAAAAGGCAGTAATGTTATTTTGTAAATTGTGTTTCTTGTTTGTTTTATATTGACCCGTCTGATAGAATCAACTGAGATGACGAACAACGCATAGCGATAGGATTACAAAGAAACATGACCAAATAATTATGTATTCATATATCAAATGAACCTTATATTTCGCTAAAGCACACGGGGCTCTTCAGAGTATGGTGTAATACCATTACAGCCATCTAGCAACCATTAGAAATAGCAAACAATATTGAATTGATATAAATTCAAATGCCTAATATTCAATTTCACCGTGTTCAGCTTCAAATCAGAATCGGCTATAAAAGTGCAGTACCTGCATTTGGTTGCAGGCATCCTTTGCTTGTACCTACCTTCTTCATTTAATGATTCCTTTTTTGTTACAGTTATTTGTAATTTCATGATTTTCACTACTTTTAGAATGCCCATAGGACAGGGTGTTTCGCTCCCTGTTGTATCGTCTCTAAGGTGTTGTATAAATGCCTATAGTTATTGCAATTAGTCACATATTTGTAAACTTTCCAAATAAATACTAAAAAAGGGCCTACCTGTTCAAATAGAAGGAGAATACGGGGGCCTTGATAATACCCTGTGTAACCATGTTCTGGAACAATGGTGTCACATGGCCGACTGAAATGCTTGTGTAACCCATACCTAGAATGCCATCAAACTTAGCGGCAATAAATGCCAAACCGGGCACCTTTGTAGCCTCTGCGAATGTTTGCTCCTTCACAGCCAGCTTGCCGACCTGTAAAATAGAGAAAGAAGAAGGCTTGAGGAACAACTTGAAAAAGAAAAGGAAGAAAAGCAATGGTTTGAAAGTAGGCCAGGGCATGCCTAAAAACGAATACAATTTCAAAAGCTAATTTGCTATTTCTTCATTTCTGTAGCCGCAGATTTGTTGACCTTATTTTAACAGTTAATATTTTGATGCTCTTTTCATAAGTCTGCCCACTAAGACCCCTAAAGGGGGGGGGGCCTTTTTCTATAATTATGTAGGGGCTTCTGCCTAGGTATTGACGGAGAAGGCTACCTCTACCAATGAATATCCATCAATCTTTAGTTTGGAATGTGTTACATTAAAGCATATGATAAAAGGGAATTTGAATAAAGATGACTTGTGATTTTGTTCGATCCATTGGAAAAAGAATTGGTGCCCTGACCAGTTAGTATTTTATCTATATGACCAATATCTTAGTGTACCAAAATATAAATGCACAAGTTTGAAAAATACGAGTGCGTTCTTCCCTTTTCAAATTTCTTCCTTTATTCTATAATGTGGGATATTGGTGCTGATTTCTGGTGCTGGCAATAGAATAGAATAGAATAGAATAGAAAAGAATAGAAACAGAATAGAATAGAATAGAATAGAATAGAATAGAATAGAATAGAATAGAATAGAATAGAATAGAATAGAATAGAATAGAATAGAATAGGAATAGAATTGGATAGATTAGGTTCGGCTAGGATAGGATATGATAGTATTAGGTTAGGTAAGGATGGGATAGGATAGGATAGGATAGGATAGGATAGGATAGGATAGGATAGGGCAGGAAAGGATAGGATAGGATAGGATAGGATAGGATAGGATAGGATAGGATAGGATAGGATAGGGCAGGGAAGGATAGGATAGGATAGGATAGGATAGGATAGGGCAGGAAAGGATAGGATAGGATAGGATAGGATAGAATAGGATAGGATAGGATAGGATAGGATAGGATAGGATAGGATAGGATAGGATAGGATAGGATAGGATAGGATAGGATAGGATAGGATAGGATAGGGCAGGAAAGGATAGGATAGGATAGGATAGGATAGGATAGGATAGGATAGGATAGGGCAGGAAAGGATAGGATAGGATAGGATAGGATAGGATAGGATAGGATAGGATAGGATAGGATAGGATAGGGAAGGAAAGGATAGGATAGGATAGGATAGGATAGGATAGGATAGGATAGGATAGGGCAGGAAAGGATAGGATAGGATAGGATAGGATAGGATAGGATAGGATAGGATAGGATAGGGCAGGAAAGGATAGGATAGGATAGGATAGGATAGGATAGGATAGGATAGGATAGGATAGGATAGGATAGGGCAGGAAAGGATAGGATAGGATAGGATAGGATAGGATAGGATAGGATAGGATAGGATAGGATAGGGCAGGAAAGGATAGGATAGGATAGGATAGGATAGGATAGGATAGGATAGGATAGGATAGGATAGGATAGGATAGGATAGGATAGGATAGGATAGGAATAGAACGTATTTTCAAATCAAAATCAAGAAATGGAAAAAACTCACGGAAACGACGTCTTCGCTGAAGAAACCCGAACAGCTTCCACTTCCGTATCTGATTGCAAATTCAGTTCCGTTCGCTTTGTATGTGCTTGACTTATCATGATCATATTTTGTATGCAACACTAGTAAAAAAGATCAACACTTCAAACTTGAAAAATCAATTTCAACGCAAAAAACCCTATTCAATAATTTTCAGAACAAGAGCATTGAAAAGTGGTTAATATTTCTAGAGAGAATGGTACTCCAGTGAAAAGCCTATCCCTACCGTCTTTTTTTGCATCTATTGCATAACATTTGACTAATGACCCCCTCCATTACCGCTCCCACTTATAATAACGACTGTTCTTAAATCTCCCGAAGCAGGGATTATGTTAAGTGAACAGCGCTCGTCGGCGGAATCGTCTAAAAGTCATGGAATAAATTGCGAAAATGCTTCAGCTTCGTATAATATGGAGACAGCTGTTGGGTTCTACGAAGCATATTTCAGATTCGTTTTCGATGGCTTGCGGCCATAATTAGCCACATGAATTCCAATTAACCAAGTAACACCGGCCTTTTACTAAGCAGCGACAGCACGGGTCGGCATTTTTTTCCTTGATTTTTAACTCAACGTTATCGGTTTATGTGAAATGAAGTTGACCTCTCATTGGATGCGCTTATTGTAAAGGAAGCCTAGCCTTTTGAGTGTGCATAGCCGGGAACAGCTAGACAAAGATGGCGCTTTTTTTGATAGCAACACAACAGAATTAACTTGATTTTCTTAAGTCACCGAAGACCATACGCCATAACGTTTTTCCCAACCACATAATGTGATGAAAATCTTCCGGGCCTAATGTTTAATTGACCATTGAAAACAATTCTGTATAAAAGATAATCATTTTCCAGCCTCTTGGGCGACATAAGATAGATAGCCGGCGGATCAGTTAGAAACTAAATTATTTGATAAATCTAACAAATACATTATATTCCTAATTTTGTAAATGAACGAATAAACAGAAACAAGCATGATTAAAATAGAAATCAAATAATAATTCAGAATTGACTGGCAAGATGCTGATCAAAATCAGATGGAAAAGTTAATAGTAACCAATGATTTTCTTTATGTTTTGATCAATCAATTTACATTGAGCCAAACTGCTTTCATATACAAAGATCTGCCCTAAAACAATGAAATGTTGGCATGCTCTTGACTGTTTTGCATGAGGTTGAGAATTAAACTTGATTCTAAAAATTCCATGACTCCTGCAGTTTGCCATAAAAAAGAAACAAGCTAGATATGTAAGCAGTGCCTCAAACAAGATCTGAAAAGTGGGGGGGGGGGCAAACTTCAATGCAAAAAATTGTCCACATCACAGCATGATGAAGTGCCTGTCACAACTTATGTAAAAACCTCCCTTTCATGAAAATATGTAAGTGTTAAGTCTCACGCAATTCATGATAATTTTAGCATTTGCAAATGGTGTGTTTAATTAATTCCAAAGAAAAAGCGAAGGTGTCTTGCCCCAGTTGATTAGCATGGAAGTTATTTCAACAAAATGAAGCAAAAACTGTTTGATGATTGTGGTTTAATCTGTGCTCAACTGACTTCAAGATCAGATAATCTTCATCACAGCTGTGGTGAAATGAATTTGAAATTGAAGGGTAATAAAGCAAGACTAAGTGGTTTTAGACTCAGCTGGGAAGAAGCAAAGATAACCAGGAAATCTACCACTGTGCTAACACAAGATTATTAATGTCCAAGTAGCTGGCAATTTTCATAAAATGGGGGATTTTATGGCTTTGTATAAATACAGAATTAAAAGGTGTTCATAAAATTGGCACAGTTGATGATGAAATTTTTATAACATGCAAAGCAAAACTGCGAAAAATGTGTAAATAAGGGTGAAAAATATGACAGCAGAGAGATTAGTAAGATCCCTGCTAGGGTTTGTTCGAATCATTTAGGTAAAAATAATCTTTTAGTTAGTGATGACAAATAGAATGATTATGTTGATAATTATGATTGATTGGTGATTATGATGATGATGATTGATTGATGATAATGATGATGATGATGATGATGATGATTGATTGATTGATTGATTGATTGATTGCTGATGATGATGATGATGATGATGATGATGATGATGAAGCTAATGATAATGATGCTGATTACAATTTATTAGAAAGAAATACTTACAGCATGCAATATCATAAATTGGACACTTCTTTGAAGGAATCCAAAGATTTGAAGACCCAGTATCAAACACAACTTTGAAAATCTGAGGAGGGGTTCCTATTCCAATTTCTCCATAATACTGAGCCTGTGAAAAGAATAGAAAATGATAGTTTTGTAGCATGTTACATGGAATATATAATTGCGATGGAAAATCAAACTTCAATAAGATAAAAAAATATATCACACAATGCAATAATATTATAGATGATGAACTTAAAACATATTTAATATATTAACAATGATAAGAGTCTTGCCTAATCTGTGAGAAGTTAAATCTGGAAATCTGGAGAACATTCAGACAGGTGGGGCACAAAGCATGACAAATGGGGGCAAAGGAATGGCATTAGCGTCTTCTAAGAGTTCAAGAGGCAATTACCCCTATCAACCCCTCCTACTGAGAAGGAATCTTTAACATCACTTATAGATATATTTTATATACTAAAAATTTATAATTTAATTTCATGATTTAAGGTTAATAAATCTATTATTAAAATTTACGATCTATAATTTTCATTCATAATTTATAATCTTTAACTCATTATTCAAATAATTATTCATTTACCTCTGTAATTATAACACTGTTCAAAAGTACAGGTTTGGAAATGAATTTTAGTCTTTTTTGAAAGAAATCAATGATAAGAGGCATTTGAGAATGAATTTCGGAGTAAAAGTCTCCATGGATAAAATATCACAGGCCAAGCTTTACCCGCACAAAAACCAGTATTTGTAATATTTGAAGGATTGCAATGTATTTTCAAGTTCCCTGCACTAAGCTCATATTGTTTTGTCAATTTTAACTAAATTAAAACCTTTTGCAAATTTAGGTAAAAAAAAGTCATCAATGGCCTAAAAAAATCGTTTGCTCAATCACTTACATCCAAGTAATTGTGCAGATACTCTGGTGCTTCATTTAGCTCTGCTGCTAGTTTCTTTTCTCCTCCAACACTTCTGATGATCTGTCTTGCTGTTGGCATTCGATGTAGTGGAACCCTTGAAAAACAAATTACGTAGAAGGAAGTCATCAAAAAAACATCTTATTTCAGAAATTATATCCAGTTTTTGATAGCTCATTTGCAATTTACAAGATCACAGCTCTTTTATTTTTGGCGCACGCATATGAATTATTCTTATTTGCATTTGATCGAATGTTTTCGTCTCAAATTGAAAAAGCAATCAGCTGATATAGTTTCGTAGAATACTTCCATCTTCCCTTAATTCATATGGTGACATGCTTTTCTCCTTTTTTTCATTAATTAATAAAAATTTATATTTGATACTTGAATATTACAATAAACTTTACCTTAGCAGGCCGTTAGCTGCCAAAACAATGGCAAAAAGTAGCAGCAGTGAAATCTTCTTTACCACCGCCATCTTGATCCATGCAGTAAACAAGTCACGAGATTGTCACATGACGATCACAGAGGAAAGGGGGGTATTTCTTGCGTACGTAGTGTGAAAATTGGGGGAAGGGGGAAGGGGGTTTTATTTTTGGGTAAAAATTGATATTACTTCATTTCTTTGTTTTATTTCATGCTCTTCTCTAGTGCCCTTTTTGAAGGCAATACAAAAAGGAATCTATGCTAATTTCTTGCCTAAAATTGATGAAAATAATTTATAGCTTTAGTGGTCCTCGAGATAGCCGGATAAATATTTTTGCAATTGTTCAAAGGAAAGCTGGGCCAACGTTTTAGAAGCAATAGTACCATTGGATGATGCGAAAAAGGAAATAGAGATCAAAAAAATTTCTTGCGTAACTTATTGTCCAGTATCCCCATTCTTCGACAGGCTTCGTTCCTATATAGTCAATCGTATAGCTGGAAATTTATATCGGGTAAGGGGGGCGAGCGAAGTGAGGTGAATATGGGGAAAATTCCTCGAGGCCACGGACTTTAGGTCGCTGGAGAATGCACCTGTTGTACAACTTACACTTATTCAAATGATGAAAAAATGATGATATTTAGATGTGTAATTGACGAGGAATACTATCTAATTTCTTTATCAGCTAAAAGGTCGCCATTTACACCATTTTATTACCGAAGAATTGAGGAGCAAACACTAGCAAAATATTTGGGGGGGGGCTTTAGCCGGCTCCGACGGGCCTGGTTCAGACCCTGACCGTCGCCAAATCGCCCACTTCCCAAGCAAACCTAGTGAGAAAGCAGTGTTTTTTTGGACAGCTGACGCTCGAAAATGTTTTCCTGGTTGTATCTATGTTACCAATCAGCAGTTCGCAAGTATCTTAGCATTTTTAACATACAATCTACTTCAACAGATTTTGTGGCCGTTGGCTTGCCACATTCTCATACCAAATTTTGATAAACATGGCTCAAATTATTAATCTATGCGCTAAAAAAATAAACCACTTGCAAACATTTTTTTTCCACGCGGATGATTTTGCAACCGAGTCATTTGCATCTAAAGAATTTAAAATTGTTTGTATAAAACTGTAAGAATTTTCGCAACACTCATTAACAATGATGAACGCTACTGAAGTGAAAATATCTTTGTATTTCCTTGAAACAGAATTTTGAAAATTTGTTTCACTTCTCCAGCTTTTTTCAATCTGAAAAAATAAAGGCGATAGGCTGCATGTAGGAAAATAATCCTGCTGCTCTAACCAACATTTGCTACGATCATTAACCGCTAAACTATAAATAACTTTTTTTTGGCCCTGAATGGCCAATGAGGGTTGGGAGGTGAGCACCCCGAATACCCCAAAGCCATTTTGCTAAAAAGCAGTGCTCATTCGCCAAACAACGAGGAAAATGGCATAAAAATAGGGAAGAAAAAGAATTCAGTAACTTAACTAAGTGCAATTGCACCCATTCCCCCCCCCCCTACTAATGAATTAGGATCACGTTAAAATTTCTCTCATGAAATATGATGGTTATTTTGCAAATTCGTGATTCCCTTTTTACGCATGTGACGATGTAGTTGACAGGTAGGCTTTGAGCCACCTGCGTCTCTAGCGATAGAGCATTTTAAATTCAAATACTTTCGTGCTGAAATGCAAAAGCGACTTGCTAGCAGATCGAACATGTGATCGAATCGAGGTTCTCAGAGAACAATCAAGGTTTTCAGGGGAAAGCTGGTAAGTTTAGGACGGTGAAACAATACGCTATTCTTCTTAATTTTTAAAGCACAAGTTTAGCAATAATTCTTGCTATTTTACATTTGATATTTAATATACATACACAAGATCTTTATCGAAGGCTTATTGAGCGTGTAGATGGAAACTGGTCACCAAAAAGACGCGTCCGAATTTTAACAGGCTCGGATTATTTACACATGTAAATGTTTTTTTAGATAATTGACTTCTAGCGGTTAATTGGACTTCTTTGCTTTCATAGATAAAGTTATAAGAAGGTAATTCACTTCCAGGATGGATTTAGCCACCGTAAAGTACAACATACCATGAGAAACGTATAATTCGAACCATGACAAATTTACTAACTATCTAGCTAACTAACTAACTAGCTTACTAATTTAACCAAGTAACTAACTGACAAACTTATGAACTAACTAGCTAATAAATGAGCTGACTAACGAGCTAAGTAACTAACTTACTAGAACTATAATTATTGTAATGCAATCGGAGTGAAAGCTGATTATAAACTGCGTTGCAATAATATTAAAAACTAACAGCAAAATACGATTAAGATTTAATTTTCAAAAACCTTTTTAATTTAAGTCTGGGCTTGGATAAAATATAAAAAATGATAAAAATGATAAAATATAAAAATGATAAAATATAAAAATGATAAAATATAAAAATGATAAAATATAAAAATGATAAAATATAAAAATCACCTTGGAAGTCTGCGGTTCAAAGCAAAAATTAGTTTGAAATATTCTCAAAATATAAATATTTTTGAAATCTCTTCAAGTATCATTTTATTTTGAGCTAGGAATTAGGAATTTTTTGTGCATTTCTTATCCTTTGCCTGAAAACATTTGAAGAAGTTAGAAAAATTGGCAGGTTTAAAAATAAATGTGAGCAAGAAGCAAGCTTTTTGCATCGGCAACCTCAAGAAAATAAAAAATATCATATGGTCATGAGGTGCCATCAAAAGCCAAAGATTTGTCACAATTTCCGCTTCAGGAAACACACCCGGGCCCCTTGGCATGTACAGAGCTACTTCATCATCCGCATAACAAAAGAAAACCTGTTTTAATTTCATTTTATTTCTTGTGCTTCGTTCTTTAACTTAGGAATCAGTCGTATTTATTATTTCCATTGTTATTTTTAAAACATTAATCTCTCAATGTTGTCAAGAATATTATCCTTCAAACAACTACATAGTACTTTTTAAATCGCTAGAGTTGTAAGCGTAAAAATTGTGAATTTTTCTTAGAAAATTTAATTAGTGTTATCCTACGATTGAATGCTAGGGTCATCCGAAACTTTCTCATCAAAATAAAGTGTTGCGCCGAACTAATTGTAGGATGATTTCCACTAAAACTTTGTGAAAAAATAATATGAACAAAGTGTCGAAATTTAAACAGAAAAAATAAGAGAAATTATGAGCTATTTATAAAGTTATCTCCGTCTTGTTATCCGATCACATGCTCTTTTCCTTCTTATCGATCTGCCATGGGTTCCTACTCCCCCCCCCCGCCCAGCGGCGGTGCCAGCTTAAGCGGAGTGGGAGGAAAAATAATGATAGGGGGTCGGGCACTCCCTTAAGTTTTTTGAAAACGCCCTTATGAAGACAATGATACTGCTTTAGCAAACCTTAGATAGGTTAAACGGTATTTTGCGATCAATTTGCTAGAGAGAATTTGACTTAAAAATGAAAAGAATAAAACCATACCTTCATGTTTCAGAAAAATGGGGGGGGGGGGGCGCCAAACGAACGGGCCCAATTATCTTGACCCTGCGTATAGTCGTTGCGTGAATTTGGTTGGTCAAAGCTACTTCTGCTTTTCAACGAAAATGTAGACAATCACACCTCAGGTATAAATTTGCTCGAACAAAAATGGATCTAGGTTACAAAAGCAAGATAAATTCCTTGCCAGTAACACCACAGCTTAGCCTGTCCCATCCCAAATTCCTAATGACCAGTTTTGGTGTTTTTGAATTGACATAAACGATTAAGGTTTTTGGAGGAGAGAACAATTCAAATTCAAGAGATTCTCAAGACAATATGCCTTGAGTGAAGTGTTGATAAACTAATATGAGGCACGAACCGGCTGCATTTGTGAAAAATTGTTTAAATATTTCATGGTCACCCGCATGTGCTGTTGCTCATTCTCTATAGGGCGTTTTTACATTTCGTGTAACTTGCAACAGAAATTTCTGCATCATTAAAACTGTATGAAAATTTCCTGTGAAACTGTTAAGAAATTAAGCCATTTCCTACATTCCTCTTGGTCCGTATTTTTAATTATATCAAGTACAAGACAACGATCTTTCAAATCTTGTTATACTAAAGAAACTAGGTCTTCTATTGTTGATAGTGCAAAGGAAATTACGAGCAATTTTTTTCGCAATCGTTAGAATTTTTAGCCAGAATTTCTACAATGATCTGTGGTTGCGTCTTCAAGAAAGGGAACCATATATGTGATTGATTGTTGCCCAATTAGTTGATTGATCGATCGATTAATTGATCGATTGATTGATTCATTAACTGATTGATTGACTGATTGATTAACTGATTGATTTACTGATCGATCGACTAATTGATTGATTGACCGATTGACTGATCGTTGATTGACTGAACGATTTACTGATCGATCGACTAATTGATTGAATGATTGATTGATTGGCTGATTGATTAACTGATTGATTGACTGATCGTTGATTGACTGATTGATTGACTGTAGATCCACTGACTAATTGATTTACTGATTGATTGATTGGTTGATTGATTGATCGATCGATTCATTGATTGACTGAACGTTGATTGACTGACTGATTTCAAAATGTTTTGCCCCATAGATCACCTAGCCAAAAGAGACTGGTTATGAGGTGGCCATGTGTACAGTAAAATAGTTGTGATAATAACTGCCAATAGGACACAATGCAAGTCTCTCACGCCTTAAATGCAACGAGTTTAGCCCAGAGAACCAACACAGTCATCAGCATCATCAACAACCTCAAAAATGAGCAAAACGTTTCAAAAGAAACCAGCTCGAAAATCAAGCTCTCGCCAACCACTGTCGTTGGTGTGACGTCATTTCTCTGTCTTGTCATCTTCATCTCCGTCTTTGGTAACATCATCGCTCTTATCATTTTCCGCCTGTGTCGTGAACTCCGCAACATCACAAGCTTTTTCATCATCAATCTCTGCATCTCTGACCTGATGGTCGCAGCGTTCTCCTTACCCTTCTGGATCTCATACATACACACGGGTTGGCCTAGCAAAGAGGACGGTGCTGTCTACAAGTTATGGATCTGCTTGGATATCTTCTGCGGTTGCTTCTCCATAACCAACCTGACCCTCATCAGCATCGAGCGGTACACCTACATCGTCTATCCTTTGAGTTACGAGTCAATCATCACGAAGAGGCGAGCACTGTTTCTGATGGGGGTTACCCCAGTCTACAGCATCGTTGCATGTCTTCTTGGCTACCTCCGAATGTCTACAGACAGTCCTGGTCTCGTCATCCCCATACTCTTCGCAGCATATGTGATACCCGTTGCTATCATGGGCTATGCTTATGGCCACATATTTCAAGTGACAAAATTGCATTGCGAATTCATCGCTGCTCAGAAAAAAGACAGGAAAAGGTTTATTTCATTGGAAATGACGGAGTCACCGTTCAATGGTCAGTATTAAATGCTTTGATAATTAAGTAACAAAAGTGGAGTTGGAGAAAGGGGGCTTAGGATCGATCTTTGCCACTTTTGAGGTCTTGGGTTTAATTACAAAAAACTGTCCCTCCCTACCAAGATGTAAAAATGGGTACTGGGTCCATAGTTGACGGCACCTTCGCGAATACCGCCCTGACATAAAAACAATGATAATTATTACATCTACACAGGAAATAAATCAAGGGCTCTTAGTTTTTAACAGATAGAAAGCGAATTTCATGGCGAACATTTCTTTCACAAACACGTGGAAAGCACATTTTGCCACTTTTTTTTCATCTGAAAGCTTTTTGATGCAGATGGCTACTCACACGGTGAATAAATTTAATATTTTTCTTATATCACATCTGCAAAACATGATTAACATAATCAAGTTTGTGTCAAATCTTCTAAATCTTTATTGAAAAAAGAGAGAAAATGCAGTATTCTTCACATCAACTGTGCGACACAGTTTTCAGGATTCTTGTGCAGGGAAAATGCTTATATCCGACTCAACCTTTTGCCAAAATCGAAGCTCCTCTTTATGGCATAAATCTTTAGTCGATGAAACAATTTCTAGCATGCATAAACCATGCCTCCATATGTCTTCAAAGATATAAAATATTCACATAAAAGTAGTCTTGTTTTTATCAATTTCAAGAAAGTCCGGAAAGGCCTACTCGAATGTTCTTAGCAGAAATCGTATACAACAGGAGAAATTCAGCGCTTAAATTTTTTAAGAGGCTTCTTCGTATATATAAAGCATGCTCGTGACGCTTGCAGCTGGACACTTTTAGTCATTGACGCTTACAATGAGGGGGGGGGGGGGTAAATGCTCCTCCTTTCCTAAAATCTTAGTCTTTTACGTTGCTATTGCTGTGATCTTAAGCTGTGCCCCCCTTTCCCCGAAATATTAGAGAGCCCCTCCCTATTTTTAGCATGTCAACAACGGTTTTACTGTTTATTAGATAGGGGATGGTGCTATGGGAGGAAAAACGGCGACAGTATTAAGAGCCATGGTGAAACGAGAGAAGAGCAGAAAATGGTTTGCAATGAAAGGGAAGAAATTGCTCAGCATTTGGACGCACCTGGCTGCAAACTCAAACGGGTTTTCCGAATTAAAGAAATCAGGAAAGAGAAGACATTCAACCAACTCAAACGAGAGGGCATCGAAGATTGGAAAGAATATGTTGATAATTTGGAAAAAAAGAGAGACGAAAATAATGAGGAGAACAAGAGCATGGTATGTTTGTTTGATGTCCTGCAGATCAAACGAAAAGGAAGGGAGGGTTAAAGGGAGCACTCAGAGCTCCAAGGAACCGCTCCGAGTTTAGTTGTAATAAAGGAAGAATACTAGACCCTGTACCACTACCATTTCAGATGATGATGGTTAAGTTTCAGGAGGACATTAAAAACTCGGCAGCTCCATTGATGAATGACACGAGGCACATGAAATCTCAATTATCCTGGTGCATTAACAGCAACAACCAGCTGCACCTAAACAATCAATTAAAAGAGCTGCCCAGTTCTCACTTTCCGTTCCGTTATTGCGATCAGTTTTAACTTTGAGAGTTTTAAGCAAGGCTACCATTTGTTGAAGAAACTGATCCTAGGTACGGCTTGTTGAAATGCTTGAGCTCGTTGCATTTAAAAGCAGCCTGCTATTCGATAAAATTTTTTAGCAACGGTATCCATTTAAATTTAGGAGACGTGCAATTATTGGCAATCTGAAAATCCTTCTCTTTGACAGAAAAAATACTCAGGAGCAGCCCTGGTTGAAAAAACATATGCAAAAGCTTTAGGAAAGGTCAGAAAATTTAAATATGATAAGCAACGTGGTCTGGTAGGGATCACGCGAAAAAGAAAAGGTTATCACAGTTGTTGTTAAGCTTTTTGGCAATCATCATTAAGTCTCTCATTCACCAATCCTATATATCGCAATTTTTATCATGGTTTTACTTAATCTCATCATTTTACAACGAAAATTTGTCAATGTGTAAAACTGAGGGACCAGCTGCTACGTGGTTATCCGGGGGGTCCCGTCCTAAACTGTCCTTTTGATGCCAACAGCACCGAATATTCAGTAATACATTAGTTGTTCATATTATCGTTTATGGAACTCGAAACATTACATGTTGTAGCAACTTGTCGATTTGGTTTGCGTGCCATCTAAGTCATGTCGTTTAAGTCGTGTCGCATCAGACTCAATTGCAACCGATTTTTGTTGTACCAATTGGTGTGCCAAACTGGCACAGTCTTAACTCGCACAAGGTTTAATTCTCACAATCCATTTCGTTCAGTAGCACTGCTATTTCAATTTGCAGAGCATCCTTTGTTTTATTATGTTGTATTGTTGCTATACATGTCAAAACAGAGGAACTATTCAAAGCCATTGCTTATATCGTACTTTTAATAGTCTCCGTTGCAAGTCACCAAGTGCCTACAGACGGTGATTTCGGACTTTGACCTTTCGTGATGTAGGCTTTAATTTCTGGCACCTTTGGTCTTAAATAACAGAGATGAATCATTTTTTGCGTTTCTTCACAGGAAAATGCTACGCAATACCAAAGCCCGGATGCAATAACAGCTGCACCGAAGGAGGACAGTGATCACTTGAACACAGAGAACAGCAGCAGCAGCAACTCAAGCAAACGGGGCAAATCAAAATGGCGGTCCCTGTTCAAAATATCTACAAAATTCCCCTTTCCATTTTGGCGGCGAATGTCCTCAAGCGAAGAGGGAATTTTTGCCTCGAAGAACCGCCGGCAATTTCGACTAAAAAGCTGGAAATCCGACCTGAAAGCGGCAAAAGCTGTCGGGTTAATAATTGGAACGTTTGTTCTCCTCTGGACGCCATTCATGGCAGTAGTCTTGCTGACATACGTGAACGTGCAAGTGAGTTTTGGTGCAGTGATGCTGGTGAAATGTTTGCACTACAGTAACAGTGCAATTAACCCTATCCTCTACGTCGCATTCAACAGAATTTTCAGAACGGCGCTGAGAAAGGTTCCTGCTAAATTGAGAAAGTACTAATCATGCTGACTCGGTGACAAAAATATAACATAACATTTGAAAAAAAGGCTTGGGTCATAGGAATCCTGTTTTATTAATCGTCTGCAGGAGAACGTTGGGTTAAATTTAGCACATGTAGGGCTAACGCTGTCATATAGGCCAGCGGCGAGGCATCAAAATTCCCAAGGAGAATCCAGGTATTGAGCCCCGATCCACTTTTTACAAACCATGTGACTCCTTCACAAAAAGACACCAGGCGCTATAAACGAAAGTTTGCCAAGTCTCGAAGTTTACCGAAATTCAGAGTTCGCTAAGTCTAAGAAATTGCATAGTCTCGAAGTTTCCCGGACTTCAGAGATCCCTAAGTCTAAGAAATTGCATAGTCTCGAAGTTTCCCGGACTTCAGAGATCCCTGAGTCTAAGAAATTGCATAGTCTCGAAGTTTCCCGGACTTCAGAGTTCGCTAAGTCTAAGAAATTGCATAGTCTCGAAGTTTCCCGGACTTCAGAGATCCCTAAGTCTAAGAAATTGCATAGTCTCGAAGTTTCCCGGACTTCAGAGATCTCTAAGTCTAAGAAATTGCATAGTCTCGAAGTTTCCCGGACTTCAGAGATCCCTAAGTCTAAGAAATTGCATAGTCTCGAAGTTTCCCGGACTTCAGAGATCCCTAAGTCTAAGAAATTGCATAGTCTCGAAGTTTCCCGGACTTCAGAGTTCGCTAAGTCTAAGAAATTGCATAGTCTCGAAGTTTCCCGGACTTCAGAGATCCCTAAGTCTAAGAAATTGCATAGTCTCGAAGTTTCCCGGACTTCAGAGATCCCTAAGTCTAAGAAATTGCATAGTCTCGAAGTTTCCCGGACTTCAGAGTTCGCTAAGTCTAAGAAATTGCATAGTCTCGAAGTTTCCCGGACTTCAGAGTTCGCTAAGTCTAAGAAATTGCATAGTCTCGAAGTTTCCCGGACTTCAGAGTTCGCTAAGTCTAAGAAATTGCATAGTCTCGAAGTTTCCCGGACTTCAGAGATCCCTAAGTCTAAGAAATTGCATAGTCTCGAAGTTTCCCGGACTTCAGAGATCCCTAAGTCTAAGAAATTGCATAGTCTCGAAGTTTCCCGGACTTCAGAGATCCCTAAGTCTAAGAAATTGCATAGTCTCGAAGTTTCCCGGACTTCAGAGATCCCTAAGTCTAAGAAATTGCATAGTCTCGAAGTTTCCCGGACTTCAGAGTTCGCTAAGTCTAAGAAATTGCATAGTCTCGAAGTTTCCCGGACTTCAGAGATCCCTAAGTCTAAGAAATTGCATAGTCTCGAAGTTTCCCGGACTTCAGAGATCCCTAAGTCTAAGAAATTGCATAGTCTCGAAGTTTCCCGGACTTCAGAGTTCGCTAAGTCTAAGAAATTGCATAGTCTCGAAGTTTCCCGGACTTCAGAGTTCGCTAAGTCTAAGAAATTGCATAGTCTCGAAGTTTCCCGGACTTCAGAGTTCGCTAAGTCTAAGAAATTGCATAGTCTCGAAGTTTCCCGGACTTCAGAGATCCCTAAGTCTAAGAAATTGCATAGTCTCGAAGTTTCCCGGACTTCAGAGATCCCTAAGTCTAAGAAATTGCATAGTCTCGAAGTTTCCCGGACTTCAGAGATCCCTAAGTCTAAGAAATTGCATAGTCTCGAAGTTTCCCGGACTTCAGAGATCCCTAAGTCTAAGAAATTGCATAGTCTCGAAGTTTCCCGGACTTCAGAGATCCCTAAGTCTAAGAAATTGCATAGTCTCGAAGTTTCCCGGACTTCAGAGATCCCTAAGTCTCCAAGTTAGGCAAATCTTCTACAGTGGATTCTAGGGGTTAAGACAAAAAACCGACGTTTCTTTGAAACAAATAGAGGTCTTCTCTGAAATCAAAGTGGCATGAGTTGATCTGCCAACTTATCTCACAAGATTGATTTAAATTAGAAGGATTGAGACGAAATTGGCGCTGTTCTTCCCGGGCTTTAAGAAGGCGCGATGTCTTTCTGACAACGCAGTGAGCTTAAGACGTCTGATTTGCACAGTAACGATAGCTCCTCGCATTTATTTAATTCTTTGATAACAGAGAAGGCAGGTGGGCGTATTCCTTTAATCTGCATGCAGCTTCCTCTGGATATCACCCGCTTAGAATATTGTGCAATTCTGCGTCACGGTCAGCCAAAGACGAAAATTTGGCAGGTTGACTTCGGCCCAACCTGAAGATGCTCATTCAATTTCGTAACAAGGACACAACATGGCTGGTCAATTTTAACAAAAAGAAGATAAACTGGTCGATTTTAATAATGCATAAATCAAACATAAATTATAGAAAAGTAGCTCTTTTTGTCCTTTATTTAATTTCAGCATTCTAACCTCGAGCTATTTCACAAAATATGTGAGAAATGTTCAGATTTCACGATGATACTGACGGTACATCAAAGTTTGTAATGGAATCTTTAAGAGTCGTTTCCCACGGTTAACTTCAGTTTCAAGAAATCCTTTTAGCAGATAGTATCAATCAGCTTCTTAAAAAGTTGACCAAGCACATTACTGAGTTGCCCTACATTTACAAATATAACATGGAGCTTTGTATTGCTTCAGAAAATAAATTATATCCATTCGGAAGATATCTGTATTCAAGGTGAAAAGACCAGAATTTGAAGTCCGAAATTTTCGAAAATGTAATGCTCATGGTGGTAAGGATTAGGAAATAGGAATCCTGCCATTGCACAGAATGTATGAGTAGTCTTCTATCTGAAGCATGTACCCTTTTACTATGAGCAGTTGGAGAGGTCACCTTGATGACCCAAATTACAAACGACATTCTAAAACTCTTAAATTAATTTCAAATCCAGCGCAAAAATGTGCTTGTAATCTTGAAGTAAAAAGGCTCAAACTTTTATACAATTATGTGACCTTGGAGGTATCTCAGTGCAACGTTGCACTTAATTCTAGTTCTTAGTATAAATTTATTCCACAATTGTACAATATTTATCGTGTTAAATAGTTGGGTCCAAACACTCTTTGTATTTCTTTGCAGAGAGGGGTCAATTGCCGAATGTAGGGGTTAGTTTACACGAAGACAATACAACACAACCTGAACATTCGCTTGTAATGATTTTAAGGCCCCCCCCCCCCACCCCCCAATAATGTAATATCGGGTAGTTTGAAATATAACATACTTGGAACGTAAATAACCTACAACTTAACATAACATTTTTGCATTGGGCATGTGTTAATAATTGCAGTTTAATGCTTTCAACGATAACATGTAGACATCTGGGATGTAAACGATGTTAAAAATAAGATTTTTAACGATGTAAAAAGGCTCGATTTTCTGACCAGATTCTTTCAATTCATGATACTCAAAGATTTCCTTTTAAGATGCTTCGGTAATGGCTACTTCGGTAATGGCTACTTCGGCCTCAATCTCCTTCGATATTCACCTGCTGCGGATAATTGCATCAATCCATAAGGTTTTCCTCAATTAAAAGAGTTTTAAAAGCCCTTCGAAAGCACTTAGGTCACTCGAAGCATTTCGCAATGCGACGACGGTGTGATAACTTTAACAAAAGAAATTTCCAAACGACTCCAATCATCTATATCTTTCTAATACGTAAATATTTGCATTTGCATGGAATTGCGTAATCTTGGTGTATAAAACAAGCGTCGGTGCGAGTAATCCTCTTAATGCAAATGATCATTGTTTTGTAATAGTTTAGTCGGATACCAAAGGGGGTGATGAAATTGTCGTTGTCGTACAACCCCCCCCCCCCCCCCTTATGTCGTAAGAGGCCGCATTTCTAAGAAGTATCTGTCGCCTTAACAGGGATCACTTGGCCAAATAGCTGATCAAATAATTAACAATATCGATGTCTAGCTCTATTAATCCTTCGAATCCTCTCTTCAAGCTACCAAAATCCAACCACATAACATTTCCCGCAGTATTTGAAAACCGTTGAGCACCTCGATGTCGATTCTCATAAGTTTCTAAATCTATTGTAATACACCATTCACTTATCAAAAGCTCTGTTGGTAAAACCGATAGCCTTTCAGCAAGAAGAATACCGCAGATAGCAACAGAAGTAGGAATTTAACCATAGTTTATCGAAATCAATTTAATTCCCCTTACAATTATATTCATTTAACTTACCTAGAACTCTCTAAAAATTAATTTCTTGGCAGTCTCAAATAATCAAAACTGTAATCTGTCTTTTAGCCATTATTCTCTCTTTATTTTTGCCACCTCTTCTAGATAAGCCGCCAGCAATTTTGTCTGAAAGTATAATTGAAAAAATATTATATATAAAAAACCAAAGGTGAACGAGAGGAGTCAAACGGAATATGGTTAATCCTATTTGAGAATAAGCGAACTTGGAAGGAAGCGCAGGTGACCTATCTCTGTCTAAGTGTATTTAAGGGGAATCCTAATTAGTATATCAACATCTTTTTAAGGTTGATTTACCCACGGAACAGGCTTGTAGAGATATCAAATGTGGTTCTTTCTTCCCGTTCAACTTTTATCGCGCTCTACGTGCACACGTATTGAGCACTGAACAACGACAGATCAAAGCACAGAATTATTTTACTATTACTATACATACAGGTGTACGAAACCCTAAAGATATACTAACCCCATTCAGAAAGTTTGTTCTGTTTATCTTCTCATTTTGGGAATGTGCACCATCATCAGCACAACCCATCGGCAGCAACATGACATTTTTGCCAGTGGCTTCTTGGAATACGAGGGTGACAGGAATACTTCCGCCTTCACGTGTCATATCCGGCTCTATGTTATGGACTATAAGAAAGTGGAATATCATATATGAGGTCAAATATTGAGTGTAACAAGGGAAATGCATCAGAGATATACAGAGAAGTAAGCTGAGCTGTCAGGCAATGGAGCAAGAGAAATAGTTGATTATGATTGTTTGATTTATTGATAATTGATTTATTGAATGATTGATTGATTGGTAGATTGATAGATTGATTGATTGATGTTGATAATTGATTTATTGAATGATTGATTGATTGGTAGATTGATTGATTGATTGATTGATGTTGATAATTGATTTATTGAATGATTGATTGATTGGTAGATTGATAGATTGATTGATTGATGTTGATAATTGATTTATTGAATGATTGATTGATTGGTAGATTGATTGATTGATTGATTGATGTTGATAATTGATTTATTGAATGATTGATTGATTGGTAGATTGATTGATTGATTGATTGATGTTGATAATTGATTTATTGAATGATTGATTGATTGGTAGATTGATTGATTGATTGATTGATGTTGATAATTGATTTATTGAATGATTGATTGATTGGTAGATTGATAGATTGATTGATTGATGTTGATAATTGATTTATTGAATGATTGATTGATTGGTAGATTGATAGATTGATTGATTGATGTTGATAATGATGACAACGTCGACGATGATGATCGATTATGATGATGATTATGACGATTGATTGATCGATTATGATGATGACTATGATGATTGATTGATTGATTATGATGATTGATTGATCGATTGATTGATTGATTGATGATGATGATGATGATGATAATGATGATTTGATGATGATGATGATGATATCATTTACCCAATTTTGTTGCTTCTCGCCCTGCAATGTAATGTGGATGATTCGGGTCACTCATCCATGGCTGGCCTCCATGTCCCATTGATATTTTTATTTCATTTGGACTACCACTTTTCTTATGAACCTCTTCACAGTGAGCAATGACAAGCTTTTCAATTTCACCTGGCGTCTGATCCGGCACGATTCTAATCGAAAATTTCCCGATCACCTGTCCAAAAAACAAAAAAAAAAATGCAATTCCAGATTAGTGTTTACCAAAGAGATTATCCCAACCTACATTTAGACGGGATTGAGTGAGTGTTTTGGCAAATAAGGTTTAATCAAAAGATAAATCATAGGATCTGAAGTGAAAACCGGACATTTTATTGATACGTGCATGCGAATGTGGAATAGTGATTCTTAATTCAACGTTTTCATTGCTTGAATGTGTCCATTGTTTGAAACTGTCCATGGACGTGGGGTGGTTCTTATCTAAATCTGCAAGTATTGTAAATTTCTACTCAGGTCTGTTAGGAGCCGTGCATTTCGTGGAAATGTGTGTCTCCTTAAGTCTCTTGTTAAATAAAGTTAAAATTGAGCTTCCAGACAAAAAATAGTCATGATGTTTTGGTAAACAATCATATCATACCTTTTTAGGAATAACAGTTTTGGAACCAGGGGCATCAAATGCACCTTCGATGCCTAGAATTTAGGGTAAATTTAGATTAGGAGGTTGAATTAATCATTATTTCCATTAAACAACACAACCACAGCGTAAAACAACGTAAAACAACGTAACACAATGTCGAAACACAACGTAACACAATGTCGAAACACAACGTAACACAATGTCGAAACACAACGTAACACAAGGTCGAAACACAACGTAACATAACGTAACACAAGGTCGAAACACAACGAAACACAACGTAACACAATGTCGAAACACAACGTAGCACAATGTAACACAATGTCGAAACACAACGTAACACAAGGTCGAAACACAACGTTACACAATGTAAAACAACGTAAAACAACGTAGCACAACGTAACACAATGTCGAAAAATAACGTAACACAACGTAACACAATGTCGAAACATAACGTAACACAACGTAACACAACGTAACACAAAGTCGAAACACAACGTAACACAATGTCGAAACACAGTGTAACACAAGAAGAACCACTTTCAACACCCGCAACCT
This sequence comes from Catostylus mosaicus, assembly GCA_964019065.1. Classification (NCBI taxonomy): domain Eukaryota; kingdom Metazoa; phylum Cnidaria; class Scyphozoa; order Rhizostomeae; family Catostylidae; genus Catostylus; species Catostylus mosaicus. The sequence goes on from OZ025198.1 coordinate 714,444, forward strand.
CCCAACATGAAAATGAAATACAACTGGGCTAACGAAAATGAATTAAAAATGTATGAAAAAAATGAATGAAAATTTCATACAAAAAATCAATTACACACCATGAAGAGACAAAGATGGATATCTCCAGCGATGCATTAAAGTTTTGGCCTTGGCATCTTCATCGTTCTCGTGAATAAGTTTCTTTGCACCAAGATCATTTCTGCACTCTTCCTAAAAACCGAGAAACACAACTCAACAGCCATTGCTATCGCTATAACAAGGGCCACGATTTAGGGGGTGAAGGAGTTTCACTTCCCACAAGCCAAATTTTCTGAGCCGTTGCTAAGATGTTTCATATATAAAAAATTTCGTTTAGAAACCTACAAGGAAACTTCAGCATTTAAAAAATACAAAGTAAACAAAATCAAACAATTTTTAGTCTGTCCATAACGAAAAACACATCTATCTGCTATTTTAATTTGTTCCACACAGTCTGTCCCAAATAAGAGATACAATGAAACCTCCTCCCCAACCAAAAACATGGATGTGTGCCACTGCCTATGACGTCACTAGCTCAAGTCCTAAAATAATTCGCATAGTTCTGATCTGATATCACAGACGTGACAGAAGTGATGACAACTTATATTTTAAAACCGTAAACATCCTCCAATACAATGTTATTTTCTACTCCTTACCACACTGAATGCTATACTCTTATACAATTCCTTTTCGTCTTCTCTCAACGCTTTGACGGAATTCATTATGCCAGGGATCTTTATATTTCCGTGGCAGTCAACAAGATTGGCAAATATATTCACAAGGTCAGTCATGGCTTCGTGCCTGAAGTAAAAAAAATAGAGATCTAAATGGGAAAATAGCAAGACAGGAATAAAATAATGAAGATGAGACTCGTTTTGCTTCAGTATTTATAAAACAATTGAGAAACTGGAAGTTAGATGATATGCTATATCACACATTTTTGCCACTCACATCTTCCCTTTATCTTGTCCAAATTATCATTAACACTACCTCTTTGTTCCCTATCTTCCTTCCTGTCTTTCCTCTCTATAATCTTATAAGGATAATTTATATACATGAATAATGATTGCTGTTAACTGGTCTGCTAAAAATAATGCTAGATGCAGTGGAAGCAGAGCTATACTAAGCTTAATGACAGATCACGACCGTTTGGGTTGTTACTTCAAGTTTTACGCTTGATGCAAGCTGCAGACAACTCCTGATGTACTCTGAAGATCGCATCAAGCGTGAAAATTGATATAGCAACTTAAATGGTGGTTTTCTTTCATTACGTTTAGTATAGCGCTGCTTCTACGGCATCGAGCACTATTTTTAGCTTTTACCTTTTGGTGTTCTATATACATGGTATATTTCGTAAGCATGGAAAGACGAAAAGCATAAAAATTAAGAAAAATCTGCACTAAGGCCCAAAAGAACGTAAGTTACATACACACAGCCACCAAATACTCCTGAATGGAGATCTTGCTTTGCACATGTGACTTCAGCAAAAAAATAGCAAACACCTCTGCAATGAGAACAAAAGTTAATCACAAAAAAAACCAAATACATATTACACTTGATAATGGATTCAGGAAAAGTTTGTTACGAAGAAGGAGGCGAAATATGTTATAACAAAGAAGGCAAAGTATGGTATAATGAATTGACAATGAGGAACACGATTCTTTTTGTAGATGTGCTGAGAAGAGCCAAAGGCAACTATTGCAAAGCCTCTGTAAACAATGAAGCAGATGAATCAAATCAAAAAAGTGAATTGACACTTGAGGTTTGAGGTTTGGCAAAAAGACAGTTTCAGGGAGGGAATTCTAGAGGAGATATGTTCTATGAATGGAAAAACGGAGGAGTGGGAGACTTGCCACCCCAGCAGAAAAGAGTGTTGGTATTTGCAAAATGAAAAACTGATTGACAGACGACTCTAGCAGTTTTTTTCGTCACAAACAAGTTACCTTAATCCATAGGTTATGCATGGTTTCTCCTTTCCCAGCCAATAATTGTCAGAAATGCAAACAAAGTCAACACCCTAAAGCAAGAAAAAGTCATCAATTTAATATTTAGTTTTTTGTCAGATAAAATCATTTTAGTTTAGCTACATTATTTTCATGTGGTTCATGGCTCCATTGGGCCTAGGAGTGCGAAATACAGTGGGCTCGAGCGCCAGTGGTGCCAGGGAAAATATCCCTTTATACCCTTCCAGAAAAAGGGAAGGATAGGACAGTATGAAAAAAGAAAGAGGAAGGGAGGAGCACAAAATAAAGAATTAAAGTAATATAGGAGAATAGAGGTGAAAATGTAGAGGAACATAAATTGAGAGGTGTAGAAAAATGGAAAATGGGCAGTTGTCCTAGATGAAAAATACGTTTCCCAACCGAGGTCTGACATCCGCAGGAAAATGAGGCGAGAGATTTAATTTCAAGACATAGAAATACATGAAACAGGCCCATGTAGCGGATGCTGGCAAAAAAACGAACTGGGTCAACAGATTCATTCTTGAAAAAACTTATTACAAACAGTGCACGTTTAATGTGACAAAAATCATTTCTTTCATCCTTTTTACATATTCACGCACATAATGAGCAATTTTCAAAGGTCAGTCTTTGTTTTGTACAAAAATAATCCAGTTTCGCTCTAAACGAGACACAACTTAATCATTAGAGTAAAATAATCCAAGTTATTCTGCATTTTTGTATTCGTGGGTAGAAGCTTAATTGAGTTTCGTTAACAGCACAATGGTACTTGGTCTCGTTTCGCACTGGGCTTTCAAGCTAAAACATCTGCGCGATTTTCAACACGTAGCATGCTGAATCCAGTTACAACCAGGAGTTGCGTTAGTTTTCAGGTGATCTACGTCATTAGGCGTCATCATAGATAAGAAGTGGATAAAAAAGTTATTTAGTAACATTTCTTCCAAGGTCATTTGCAAGATATGAACAGAGGTGTAGTTGCTGGTACACTTAACAAAGCTAATCTGCAGGTTTCATGATAAAAAGCGATCGCTTGCCTAGTTTCTAATTAACCGATTGATAATTGATAGAGGAAAGTATACACTCCAGGTGTCTCATTCTTTAATCAGGCAGCAGGAGACATAAATCAAGCATCATTTGACACTAATCATCATAATGTTTATGAGGTGTGTTTGTGATATATCTCAATGAGTACTAAAACCAGAATTCATATAAAGAAAATCTTACCTTGAAAAAAGTATCTTTCCTTGCCATAATCAATTCTTCTAGGCCTTCGCTCCCATTTTCTTCCATTCCTTCAAAACAAATCTACGAGGAAAAATTTTTATATTTTTCTACCAAATTTTCATGCAAAAGCAGAAACGTAACACACCTTTTTAAATAACATAATTACAACGTAATACAAAATTTTTTTTCTCACTACATACTGACAGAATTTTATAATCCTAAAACTAGGAAGTGTTTACGCCAGCTACTGCCTAAATGATTCTGAATGAGGTTGCCTACCCCCTCCCCCGGTCTATTAGGACCTCCCTCCCAGCAATTAGGCACCAAACAATACTGTTTTTACCTGAAAAGTGTTCGTTTCTCGCTTGGAATCTACAGCTAGAAGGGGGTTGAGTGGGGCCACTCATTCATAACAAATCATTTCCATTTTTTGTTGATAATCACCCGATGTCTTCATACTTTTTGGGGCAGGAACCCGACAAGACGTGAAAAGGGAGGGGAGGGGGAATTTTAACGTTGTTCAAAAAATGTTGAGCTATCTTCTAGAACTAATGTCAAAATCTTCGTTTAATGAAAATGTGCACGAATGAGAATGTGCCTCATGCAATTAAAACGACTATTTTAGCATGTGTAAATGGCACCTTCGAAGTGTCAAAGAAAAATTGGGGGGGGGGGGGAGCCCTTGGGGCTAGGTGTCGGATAAAAAGGGGTTTTAACATGTTAGGTTATGTGATTGTAAAATAAAACGGATGTGATCAAAATTGCCTATTTTTTTCGCCATCTTGGCACATGCTTTGTATTGAAACCCTCAAGTAAAGAACAGCCTTCATGGAATCACTGAAGAAAACGGAACAACAGTCTTTTGAAATATGAAAATAATGAACACGGAAAACTGCTTTCAACCTCAAAACTTTCTTTTCGTATATTATTTTGGTATATAGGGGGTGCTCTGTCCTCGATTAGTTTACCTATTGAGAGAGCTCCCCCTTTAACGAATTCCCTGCATACAAATTCCTTTAATAATTTTGCTATTTTGTTAGTTTGTATTTAAGATTGTATTTTGTTATAGATTTTGTTAAAGATTTTGTTATTTTGTTAGTATTTTGCTTTGTAGTTTGCTGTAATTATTTTATTTTTATGACTTTTGTATGCAGTGGAATTTTAAAATGAAACGAACTGAACTGAACTGATATTTCATAAGACCAGAGTAAAAGATGATCTGAATCTGACATAAACCTTCGCTCATTTTTCGTCAAATTACGTATGCAACAGCTGATTCTTTACTGTGATCTCCAGGGAAAAAATCCTCAGTTTTTTCAATTAAAAAATAGTAATATGCGATAACTTCATGTTTTCACTGGATTACGAAGGCACTTATAAATAATTCAAAATGATCTTATGCGAAAACAAATATTTTTCACAATTGTTGAGGGAAATCAACAATCCAGATCCCTTCAACTGCAACAGTATTTCCAACCCAACGGAGGGTTATCTCAATTCAAAACTAAGACCATGCTCACAAAATAGTGCTTAACTTAAAATATCAACTAAAACAAAGTGGTCTTCAAACTTTGTATTTCTTGAGTCGACAAAAGTGAATTCTTCCGCATTACTTGAATTTAAGTTATTTGATGTGCATTGTGATTTGACGTCATCAAATTGGGTATAAATGGTATAAATATCAGGTTGATGCCTTAAATACACCGCGCATGCGTGTAATGACGTCAAAGCAATCTATCGTCGGAAAATCATTGAATTGTGCGTCCCTTCCCATGATGCCCTTGCATTTAGAATATCAAAATGGAAAACCAAACTAAAAGTTTCTAAACCATTTCGATATTCTATCGCTACATTGATTATGCCAGGCCAGTAGCACGAAAATTTAGTAACTTCTCCACCATCAGTTTTGCAAGTACCACATAGAAAAATAGACAATAGCATACAATAAAATCATTGCTTGTAATTTTTAATGCATAATTGAAGTTAAACGTCAATGTGTGCGTCTAATTTTAGATTTTGAAAAATTTATACGGCGTTTTAATAAAAAATTTGACATAATTTCTACGCGCTCTAAATTTCATGTTACAAGACATATTTCCTGAATATCGAAAGTTTTCTTTAATTTATGTAATTTCCCCAAAGGTATTTGTTTACTTTAAATGCCGTCTTTCATAACTTTTGTTAGTTTAATCATTTGTTTTAAGTGTTCTTCCTGCTTTAATATGTCTTTTTGCAACAATTTATCTGATCTATTTTCTCATTGAAGTGAAGATTTTAGTAATGCACAGACTTTTCGATAGAACTGGACAAAAAGCGTTTAGAACTGCAAATTTGGGTAGAACTGCACGCTAAAAAAACCCTGAAGACCATGCATTCTATCCATAAACATCACAATGGAAAGCCTTTTCTACGTAAGAACGGCAAATACCACCCTTTCGGATCCGATTTCAGATTTAAGTCCTTAAAACTGCTCATAAATATAAAAAAAATGATCAACAAGTGCACGAGTTACATCACCAGCTGCGCATTGAAAATCCTTGAAGCAGTAATTAAATTTTTTAAGCCTGGGTCATATGCAGCATTTACGCTGAGATGAAAAACCTTTCCTTCTTTTGAAGATAAAAATCTTTTTGCTGGCAGCTAAAGTTCAAGTGCCTCTATTCCGAGAACAAGAAGCTTGGCTTTCAAATCCATTGTAAATTATTTATGATTTTTCAGTCGTAGAAGATAGTAAGATGCAGATGCTACCTCTAAACACTTCTGAATCAAAATCTACACTTGTATAGGCTCCCAGGAATCATTAGTTTCTTGTCCCTTCCCTCTCCCTTTCCTACCCCATCCCAGCTTCCAAAAACCACGAACTTTGCTCAAAGATAAACTAACCTTCAAATTAACTGGAAGCTCTCTGCCAAGTTTCTTGTACGCCTCGATAACATTTAACCATGCCAGAACAGGTCCCTTCAAGCAAGAAATGTTATTGATAAAGTGGCCAAATGGAAAAAGGTTGCACCCATTCAACCATGCTTCTCATGATGATTCAAAGCAGATTCAATATTCAAGGAAATTTCAAATTATCAAAATCATCGCAACAGAATGGCAGATTTTCAAAATTTAGTTTCCTTAAACGGTGTAGATGGCAGGGTCAAATAAAAAATAGACAGAGAGGTTAGAAAAATGTTAATTAGAAGGATCAATTAAAAGATCAATTAAAGGGGTCATAAAAGGTCAAATGAAAGGTCATACAGAAGGTCAGATAGGAGGTGAGATAAAAGGTGAGGTTGAAGGTGAAACAGAAAGGTTGAATTGGAAGGTTTGATAAAGAGATCAATCGGAAAGTTCAGAGGAAGGTCAGATAAAGGTCAGATAGAATGTCAGATAGAAGGTCAAATAGAAGAGAAGGTACAATAGAAGGTCAGCAGAAAGTCAGATAGAAGGTCAGCAGAAGGTCAGCAGAAAGTCAGATAAAAAGTCAGATAAAAAGGGTCACATAGGAAAGTCACAAAGATAGATTAAACATAAGTGCCAAATAGAATCAAAACATACCATGTGTGAAATGTAGCAGAAGGGTACAGATGAATAAAATTTCACTCTGTAAAGAGGAAATGCCCTAGGCAGAAAAGACACCAAACAAAAAAACAAATAGGCACACAGATTTTTTCGAAATGAAAGTCTTCTAGACGCAAGAAATCTTTCTCTGCGATACAAAAGTAATGAAAAGCAAATACCTTGTCGTCAGTGGATCCTCTTCCATAAAGTTTGCCATCCTTTTCAACAAGTTCAAAAGGTTCTGTGTCCCATCCATCATCCTAGAAGAAAAACAAATGCAGCTTTATTTCACAGCACACGGCATCATTCTTGGGGTATTGTCTACAATGTCATGCAAAAAAACTAGAGGGCTACGCTTATGAAGTTGGTGCTGAGTGGCAAAGAACAGCATCCCTTGAAGAGAAGTCCTGTTGATTGATGACACAGCAAAGCTGAAATGGCTGCAAGAGGGACTCGTTGCATTGTGCCAGAACTGATGCCAATTTGATTTGTCAGAACAGTTGTTGAGCCTAGGTTCAATGGCATGTTAGTTGAATTGTAAGTAGGGAAAAAATGAAGAAAAACACTGGAAGAATCTGAGTGTACACTTGAAAAAGGAAAGTGCTTTAGGAGTATGACCACATGTATAGTTGCTTGATGCATAGATAGCTGTGTCAGTTCGTTCATTATGCAAGGGAGGTGATGAAATCTTTGCTTTGCAAAGGTCATTGTTGCTCTGACAGTAGAAATTGCTCATTTTGTAAGAATAAAAAGGCTTGTAACAGTTAATCACATTAGTCTAAAACAAGGCGAATCGATCTATATGCCATTTAAATAAGCTAATTAAAGCAAAGTAAGAACATAATTTTGCAAGGTTTTTTCCATTATACCTCACAGCTACGTAGCAATTAAAATAAATAACCACACATTTTTTTGAAGCAAATTGGCTTCAAGAGTGCAATGTTTTAGAGTGTGTTGGAGGAAAATTAGTTTAAATGATTTTGCCCGGCAAGAGGAAACATTTTCTTGAGGAATTTGGTTTTGATCCACCAAAATTTTGTGACTAATGCGAGGGAAATTGATTTAATCAATTTGAATAAGTTTAGAAAGGCACAGCAATAATGATGCGGCTATTGGATGTGATAATTGGATTCTTGCTAAAAAGATTACATTATTAACACCAACCTCAAAAAAGTTTGGAAACCATATACTGCTATGTAGCAAGGCAAAAATGGCCCTGGTGCTGCCAATCAAAATGATCGATGAAAATAAAACAATGAATAGTTGTGCAATTTCATTGTTTGTTTAATGTGAAACACTTACAAATCAAAGTACATTTCTTGAATTATTCATTCATCAAAATCATTATTTTGAAACTTTCTTGCAAAATATCAAAATTTTGTATTTTGTTGATCAACATTGTTGTCAGAGTACAGGCATTGTTTACTCAGAGATTTATTAGCCAAATTGAAGGCCAGAAATATTTTGAATTCTTTTTAATCCTTCAAAAGTGGAATTTAAGGCTTTGGTTTGGTCTTTGTAGTCTCAAAATTTATGTTTTGCTTGACCGAATACGAAAAATTTATGCATCTTTTATGGTTTGAAAGCCTACTAATGGCAGAGCCACTGCAGTAAAGTAGAACAAGAAATTTCAAGTAAAATCTCAAATATTTAGGCAAAGGTGTCATTCAATTTTGTTACTCAAAATTCAAAGGCAGCCTTGTTGATTAAATTGTCCATTAGATACTCTGAATAAAAAAAAAACTAGAACAAAATTGCAGAAATATTGATTTTTGACTGAGAGGGTACTGAACTGGAAACAGAGAGTGAAGCTCTTTAAATCTGCTTCTAAAGGGGAATAAGTCTTTTCAAGGACATTTTTAAGAATTTGCATACTACAGGCTTTGTGTTGACAATGTTTTGGACAGGCGTATCCCAGGAATATTTTGCTTCACTCATCTGATTTCTTGCCTATGTTAGTTAATTTGATATTCTTCTCCCTTTGACCACCTCCGTGACTTCCTACAAATTGTTCTCTGTCTTTTATTAATATTTTTCAAGTGTTAGCACAATGTTTTCTTTGGTTCTTGCTTGTGCTTCACAGAGATTTATCTACAAAAATGGTGCAGATAAAGGAATACTAATTTTCATTAGCCCTTGAAACTCCTTTTTTGGAACGTAAATTTTGAATCGTTTCCATACCTTCTGGGGTTAAGTGTAGTGATTGCAATGCAAAAGAACACATTGTTTTAAAGCAATTGACTTTTTAATTCCCATTTTTGCGACTAATATGAGGGAAATTGATTTTAATGAAATGGAATAAGTTAATTAATGCACAACAGTGCAACGGTGCGACTATTGGATTATGGCATATGGCCGACCATCATTTGATGGAAATTGGATTTAATCTTTCAATTTTCGGGACTTGTACAGGGAAATTGTTTTCAATGAATTTGAATAAGTTAATAAATGCACAACAAGATCAAGGTAATACTAAGAAATCAAGAAAAGAACAAATTAAAGAATAAATTTTGGAGTTAATCACCTTTTTGGCTGGTTGTACATCCAAATGACCATAAATGCAAATCTAGCATGGAATAAAGCATCACATAAAATATAAGAAGAGAAATAAAAATGTTCAAGATCATAAACAATGTTAATAATTAACAAAACAGGGAGAAGCAATATTTGGCATTCTAATATATAAGAATTAATGAGTGAATTAACACATGGCAGTATGAATATTTGAAAAGATGAAGGATGAATTCAAAAGGGAATGAATAAATGAATGAATGACTGAATGAATGAATGAATGAATGAATAAATGAATGGTTGAATAACTGAAAGAATTAATGAATGAATGACTGAATAAATGATTGAAGGATTGAATGATCTAATGAGTAAAGGACGAAATTAAAGTTTGGATAAATGAATAAATGAAAGGATGAATGAATGAATGATCAAAAATAGAGATATACTTACGGTATGCTTCTTTGGGTCATTCCCTAAAATTCCAAGAAGGATTGGAGGCAAAGGGATCTCAGTTCCATCTGGCAGTTTCTGATTACCCAAGGGGTTATCAGCAAGTTCAACTTCTGCACCAAGTGCCTTCAACTCCTTAAAAAGTAAAATGTTCATAATTAAGCATGAAGATCATTAGTTTAACAATTTGCTGACATCCCTTATCACTAGACCAATTTGAAAAAGCCTCTTGCCAATGCATTTAAAACTGTGAGGGTACATACCCTAGCCTCCCCAAGTTTACAATGTCTCTTAATACATCATTTTCAGGGGGAAACTATGCAATTTTCAGCTTCCAAGATTTAATCGTCAAGGGGTCTTATTTGGAACAATAATGTCAAGAGGGTAGACATTGTCAAATGCACTTTGTTATGATTGATCATGCCCAATTCCCCATTTTCATTGAAAATGTGTGCACCTTTCTTCAAGGATCTCTTTGACCTCTGAATATTAAATTTAGATTTGATTATCCTTTATCCTTTAACAACTGTTGTCTCATATACACATTTCTAGATTGTTAGTAAATATGACAGCCAAAACTGATGATTGTATACAAAAAAAATCTGGATATTCCCAAGCACTCAAAAACATGTATTTAATAACTATAAAATGGAAGACCAGGCATACTTAGTCAGCCGTCTAAAAGCAAAACCTTATAAAGAAACAAAAACCACCTGCGCAACATATTCAACCATTTGAATGACATCTTTGCGGGTCTCGGCCCAAGCAGATACACTTTTAATAGCAACCCATTCTCCTAATTTCTTCACATACTCTTCAAAGTGTTGATCGATGTAACTAAAAAGACAGCAATAAGCATTTTAGTCCTTTTTTCTTCAAAACCAAAATGGCCTACCTTACTAATGCCCTAAAGGGCTTAAACTATAATGAAATTCAACCGATTAAATGCACATAAAGGATAGTTTATCAAGCGAACAATCCCCTTTATATCCCCACTCCAGCGTCTGTCCCCCCAGTCTGCAGAGCATGGCAGAACTCGACGAGATCTCGCGCTTGCAAGGTATAAAATGGGGGGTGCACGGCGTGCACATCTGACTCTCCCGGGTGCACCAAGCAACTTTAGGTACCTATATTGACCCTATACGCATACAATACGCGCGTGCAAGGCCTAATTTTTGGAGTGCACGTCGATCTGCTGTGAATTTTCTTGTGCGTGCAGTTGCCATGCTCTGCAGACTGGCTGTCCTCCATGCATACCCCTAAACGATGCCCCAAAAAACCACTTGCACTTTCTAAACTTATTTCAATTTCTGATATTAAGTAGCGCTTTGATGAAACACTTAACAGGAGCTTTTTCAAAGCAATACAATTTGAATCTTGGCACGTAAACAACATTTTGCATACCAAAAAACAGCTTGGACGTCCGCCATATTTCTCATGTGACAAGAAGGAAGCTATTTACAAGGGTCTGGGTACTAGATCATTTTTTTCTTCGAAATGCATTGTGTGAAATTCGTGACAGGGAAACCAAAAGTGAAAATGTCCAATAACGGTCACCAATTTTGTGCCAAAAAGTACTCGAGCTGTAAGCAATGCTTACTTAATGCTTAACTGAGCAACTTGAGCTTGTTTCACTACAAGAGACTTGATGCAACTATGAAGGAGATCTGAGCCGAAATGAACTATGTTACAGGTACCTTTTTGCTAATTAATGAGCTTCATTTTGTTTTGCCCCTTTAAAAAGAAACAACTTCCCCCATTATCCTTCCACTCTTCATAAAATTCAAAGCAGGCATGAAGCTCCATTTTGGTAGTAAAGAGGGCAACAATGTTTTGAGCAATTCTGAAAGCTGAAATGGGCTGAAATATCCGCATTCAAGAGACAATAAAGGGTTTATATTTAAGTCAAATTGCATATTCGAAAATTGTAGTAAATTCATTTATATAGTAACAATGGCAAAAGAGAGTCGTCTTCCTCCAAGCGAGTGTCTCTAGTAGCTCTTGAACAGCAGGGGCGCCGAGAGGGAGGGGCAGAGGGAGCAGTTTGCCCCAGGGCCTCATGGTCCAGGGGGCCTCATCAGCTAATATCAAAATTTTAATTTATAGCCTTTTTAAATGCAATCAAAGCACCTCCAAGTAGGAGCAGCCTACAAGGTTCTAATAGTGCCTCCAGATTCTGTTCTCCCAGATTCTCTCGCTCTTTGCTCCTTCTGCTCGCCTCGATCACAGACACAAGGGGCCTCGTTTTGCAGTTTGCCCCTGGGCCTCGAAAACCTCTCGGCGGCCCTGTTGAACAATACTGTGTGGTACTCTCTTCATTAGGACCTTGAATTCCTCGCTAAATCGCTAAATCATGCGATCAGAGGTTTGATGACAAGTTCATCTCAACCGGGGCATGTTTGACCTTCCAGCTTTATGAAGATTTATTCTATGATAACATGTTAATTCAAATTCAATATTGTGGTGGAAGAAAATGACAATAAAGTCGCTGTTATTTCTAGCAATAATCTTTGAATTCTTATCCTTGATTGGATTGTAGATCCAAATATTAGCAGATCATATTTCGTCATGCAACTACAGACATTTTCAAATCATCTTCTAAGTAGAATTTTTACGTTTAACGTAAAACCTTTATATGTTTAATGTGCAGGATAAAAACATTCCTCTAACCAGATTTCTAAACATCAGAAACCTGATAATTTTTTCCGAAAAGAAACCAGATTTTTAAATCCTGAGTACCAATCAAGATAAAGGAAATTAAAATTTAGATATCCTAATTGTTAGAACTAAATACATATTACACAGTTTTGTAGAAGGACTAAATTTATTCAAATTAGACAAAATCTATGTGTTGATTTCAAGATAAACCCCTCTCAAAAATAAAAGCTTATTTCATACATCAAAATCAACCACGTACATTTGTATAAATTTTATTCTAATCTGCCTTACCCTATTACAGAGTGGAACACATTAGAAATATCGATAGTGATAATTTGAAACATGGCATTGTTCCCCATTCCGGGCAGTATTTGTCCCATAAGGATGGACAACCAATTGAAGGAGCACCAACATTGATCACATGAGCTATCTACATTGCTCACATGAGCTATCTACATTGACCACATGAACTATCTACATTGATCACATGAAACACCTACATTGAACACATGAAAACAACCTATTATTGAGTTTGCAAACCTAAAGTTGCCCCTTTCTAAGCTTTTTTCACTTTCTTATCATGTGAACTCATTATGATGATTACTTCAAGCTAAAGAAGTCCCCTTTTCATAAATCAATTTCTTCAAAACTTTTGATAATCAAATCCCATTTTGTCCCCAGCTTCCAACAATGCATCTTCAGCGTTTCCAAGGAGATCAGACACAACACCGTGCCTCTGTTTCGTGTTCTTGTAATACCCAAAGTGCACTGCAGCCTTCTTTGCTAAACTCTCTAGTTGCCTAGCTTTGTGCAGAGTCTTTTTCGCCTTGTTAAGTTTCCATTTTATTTCATCTTCTTGCGTAGCAAATGACGGTGATTCTTCTACAGAAGTGGGGTCATCTCCGTGAATAATGTGCCGTTCCTGAGCTTTACTTAACGCATCCAGAAGTTGTGTATTACTCTCGCTGTTTTGGCCTTAAAAAGAATATTCAATATCTTTAGCTAGGCTGAACCTTTTTGCAAACAATTTTGGCGGGGGGGGGGGGTACAAACAAGCGTGGACGTGGTCCAGATTGCTTCGAGACATTGACTATTAAGTTGATAGTAACGGTAAAACCAGATCGTTTACCAAATTTAACCGAATTTTGGAAAACTTGAGGACAGATAAACTGTGACACCCCTCTCACATCCAAATGTAGAAGGATGGTCTTGCTTGTAAGTGTTAGCAAAGCTGCATATAACGATATAATTTACTTTTGTTTATTGTTGTCCTTTCTGTTTGTTTTTATAAATGTCATCCTTCTAATCTTGTTTACAACATCACTTGCGTTTTGGTCAGCGCCAATTAGATACTGATTTAAATATAAAAATATTGCTTTTCATTGCTTTTCTTAAACGCCTCGAGAAGAAGAAATTTTATCCGATATATATAAATAGTTATATCTAGAAGCTAGCAACTCCTATGAATAGAATTAATGGTGCTTATGTCTTTAAATCTCTTTGAAAACAACACTGTATGATCTGAAGAAAATATGTCCAGAAAGGAAGCTATTAAACTCACCAGCTGTTCTTTGCACTGTGATAAACATCAACAAGATCACTGCCAAGCAGTGAAAATGAATCGACACGTGCAATACATCCATTCCTGCTAGGTTAAGACGGAGCAATCAGCTATCTTGTGCAACAGCTGTGCTTCTAGAAACGATAAATTTCAGCAAATTTTAAACGATGATAGTTGGTTGTAGAAATCGAGCAGAAAAATAATTATTGCCTCCTTGTGCCTTTGTAACTTTTCGATTTTTCTTCGTTTCTGCTTCAAATCGTAGATGCTATGTTAGTTAAGAAGTTGGCATGCAGGCAATTAATTTGCAAGGTTTAGCTAAGAGTTGGCCTTCCGCCCCTTGTTATAAGTTATTTACAAGCAAAATCGATGTAATCATTGGGTGCTCACTGATTCTTCGCTAATTATGATAGCTCGAAGTTGGGTACCTGTCTGCTCGAATAAACTGAATTATTAGAGATAACTTGAATCATAGACGGGCAATCATGAGTGACCGCATTTTAATTGATGTTGCCAGATCTTCATTGAATCGTTAATTAGATTACTAGCTTGGTCCAAAAATCCATTACCTCAGTCATAAATATATCGATTTGCACGGCTGAGTTATGGTTTTGAAACGGAATCGAAGCCTATACATGATCGGCGTCAGCCCGATACAAAACAATCTGTGTTTGGCAATTCCACTTCTACTTCTACATGATAAATCGACTATTTCATGAAAAGGTTATGTCGATGTAATTAAGATGAGATTTTAAGGTGCAAGATTTTTATGAGCAAATAAATAGGCAACAACTTCGAACTTAACAATTCTTAAACTAATCATTACAGTTAGGAAAGTTGCCTAGCGGCGGCTATTTTTGCCCTGAAGAAAGGACATGATCAGCAAAGGGAAAGTCAGCCCCTAAAGCCCCCCGCCTCATGTGACATTTCTAATGCGTGCAGCAGGATACTAATTTTCATGGCATGTGTTTCTTCAGGGTGATTTCCCTTCATCCTAATCTTCGTTGCCCTGTTCAATTTTGGTTTTTTTTACGATCAGCTGTCACATAACGCCCACATAACTGAACCATTCGCTCGTATACGCTAAGAAAGCAAACCCTGACGTCCTCAATCATCAAATAACAATCTTCAAGTATGGGATCAGGCACCTGGTTTGCAAAATAGGCAAAATTTAACTGCGGAATTAAATCTGTAAAGTACAAGCTGAACAGTTGCTAGAGTTTTATTATCCTCTTAAGGAGGCAAAGTGGGTGGAATCCATAGAAGCAGACACGTCTTTTCACCATACTAATTTTATGCTAAAAACTTCTTCCAACAGGAAACTCTTGTGCGAATCGCGGCTTTATCAAAGAAATCAAGGACCAGGGGGATGAATATCAAGCTTATGCTTCATATCTTAGCTCAGGATGATAGGAGATAGATCCTATGATCACGTACTTTATGATCGTCTCATCATTATGGCCAAATACGATGTGAAATTGGACCCTTTGAGCTTCTGCGAGAATTGGTTATTTCTATGGAGGAGGGGCTAATGCTTCAATAACTTGTTTCATCTGTAGTTCAACATTTGTCAGGCTTCTTTGCTTCAACATCATCAATTATACTACCCCCCAGCAATCTAACTAAACACACTAGTTGCTACTGTACAACTATATTATCACCGGGGCTGAAAGAGTCGAATTTTCCGTTTACCAAGCCAAGCGAAATCTGTGCATCTGCTGAACGCGTCTACCTTGGCCACCTGTGTTTGGTCGCGTTCAAAGTCGTGATCTTACTGGTAGATTTCGAGTTGACATAGCAACAAGGCTTGGCGTGCGCTGGCCTTGATTCTGATTTGCATCGTACAGCAAATGGGTTATTATGCTTTGCAAAAAAACACATTTTAGAGGTAGGAAGAGTTTTTTAATTAGCGTTTTAGAACAACTCGTCGTGAATATTTCGGGCTAAATTGCAAATTTGGAGTTTTTTATGGAATGTAAGTTGTGCTAGAAAAAGACCCATTTCTGAGGTATGTATACACAAATATTCTGTAATGAAAAATTGTCTTTTTTTCAGCTTGCAGGCAATCTTCATATACACCTTTTATATCAAATTGTAATGGTAGTTAAGGGGGTACTTGGTATAGTTTCCTCAATGTTTCTATATATATATATATACGCCCCTAATTCCAGTCTGGAGACCCCTATTGCACATATTCTTTCAATTTTTCTTGAAGAAAAAAATCTGTCTGTTTTTGAATCCATTAGTAACGTAATGAAGAGGAACTTGAGAATACTAATTATGCAAACTTTTTAGAAAGGGGATGGTTCTTTTGTAAGTTCCTTCATTTTGTGAGCGAAATGTGTTTTCTTCTTCAAGCAAAAAGCAACAAGTAAAATGCGATGTAAACCAATTTTCTTCCGCCTGCTTCTTGTTTACATGCAATTATTCGTGTTCAAGAAGACATCTTGCTTTAGATCTGAAGAAGCCGAAGGTGGGTGCACTATTAACCATATCTATTTATTGCCTAATCTAACAGTAACCATTAAAACGATTATGTTAACCACCAGTTTGTTAAAATATGGTACTTCAGCATCTTAAATCAAAAAATTAAAACACAACAAACTGACTTTACGTCACATGTTGATTGCCAAGTAAACAAAAATTAACAAACATAAACAATAACAATTGTTAATTTCGACTGTTTATATCCATCCCTTGCAAGACTTTCCCGCTTGGGATCAAGAAATCGGGAAAGTGTGTGACAGTTTTTCAGCTCTATCTGATCAAGGAGTTAACAGCTCTATGCCTGAAACTTACGGAGGGTTGCATGTTGTTTTTATAAAGTTCAGGGGGTGTTGAAAGTAACCAGATCTTGCGAAAAACTCTTCTGCCAAACATCTGGCATCGAGAATGACTAGTCTCATAGCTACTTGTCAATGAATATTTTACTGTTGTTCTGATTCGTTATTTCGATAGATCGTCTTTACATCAAAATGATATTCTGCGATTTGATTTTCTTGCAGAGAAGCTAGCCGCAAAAGCTCCGTTTATATTTCATGAAGAAAATGCAAATGATGTTATCGAGCAGCATCAGTACAGACGTAGTGTCCAGGAGACAGATAATGAGGTTGTGTTTGGGCCTAATCTAATGGCGGAAAATATGATGAAAGACGACTTGATGGCCGTTTCAACGCCTGCAAAATACAGGGAGAAAAGAAGCAAGCATTCAAAAAAGGCCGCTGCGAAGACGACTAAGCGCAACGAAGTAGCAAAACAAGAAAAGACTAAAGACGAATTAATGAACATACTAGGGGCGATTCGAACCGCGAAACATCACAAATTATCGAGAAAAGATATTCGAGAATTGGCTAAGAAGGCTTTTGCTAGGATCAAACACAAGAAAACTAACGAAAAGGCAAAGGTTGATGGGCAAGCTGACAAGAAAAAGGAAATCAAAAAGCCAGAACAAACGATAGAGAAAAAATCAAAACAAAAGGAGTCGGATGTGAGTCTTGAGGGAAAAGATAAGCCAGCAAAGCAGAAGGCTCCTGAAAAAGTCGAAAGTGAAGTTTCAAAGGCAGCGAAGGAAGATGAGAAAGCATTTTCTAATATATTTGAAGATAACAGCAAAACAAAAACATCTGAATTCGCAGAGGACATTTCAAAATTGGGAGACACAGCTAAATTTAGCCAAATGTTGACAGATGATGCAATGACTGGCAAGAAAAGTGATTTAGATGCAAATCTCGAGAGTCTGGCATCAAAGAAGAGCGCCACGCCGACGGAAACTCCGACCGCCAAACAGGCGTCGCAAGCCATCGAGCAGGAAATCAACAAAGCGCTGGACAGCAAAGAAACTTCCAAGGCAGATAAAAAGGACAGCAATACAAAGAAAAGCAGCATTCCTGATCTTGGAAGAGAAGAGAAGATAAAAACCCTTCGCAATTTGCTGTCAAAAGCAAGCAAAAGTAAGGTGCCTAAGAAGTTTTTACAACAGTTTCCTGCGGGCCTGAGAATGATTGCATGGAGAGAACTGCTGGAAAAGAAGAAGAAGGAACTTAAAGAGTTGGAAGAGTTAGAAAACAGCGAAAATGAGAGCAAAAAGAGCGAAGATAAGCCAATAACTGTAGATATCGACATAGACCAGAATGCTGGACAACAAGGAAGCGATGGAGGGAAAATGAAAGATGGTAATGATGATAAGCATCACATTTCGAGCCATGTCAAATATCTTCAAAAGCATTTGTCAAGCGCACAAGACTTGCGCAAGTTGATATCCAGGGCGTTGATTGGACATTGCAAGACGACAGGGAAGCGCATCTTGAAAGCATTCGTCGCTATGGATAAAGCATTGGCTAGAGCACAGACAATCGCAACTGTGATTGGCAAGAAGTTCAAAGTGGATGGGACGAAAATTGAAAATATTGTTATCAATAAAGAAGACCAAGTGGTTGAGTCATTCCTCAGGGATATTTTTTCAAATTTTGCACCCAAATGATCCTGTAAAAATTACCCCTTTTGGGAGGGGGTTATCTTGACCTGATTGCAAAGTAATCAAAAACTTCATTAAAAGCATCTAAATTTAAATCCAATAACTGCACAGCCATTAAGACGATCTTAACAAGGAGAAGGAACTTCAATGAAATGAGAGAGTGCAAGATTTCTAGAGAGCGGTGCACCTCCTCATACACGTTCAAGCGTGAAGAATTCTAGAGAGCAGTGCATCCCCCTCTTTTACACGATAAAGTGTAGAGAATTTTAGAGTATAGTGCACCCGTCTCTTCACAGTCCTCTCCAGTGTGTTGAACCAACAGAAGCAAACTCAATCAAAAGAACTGCAAATCTAAGAAACCAATGCATAAACATTAGTACACAAAAACCTTACTTATTCTTGACATTGCAACAAGTACTTTTATATTTAACGTGCTTTTTGAACTATATTAAAAATACACGAAACACAACAATACCTAATAATACCTTTTAAATTGTTTTAAAAATTAGCAAGTTTTACTATTACCTTGGGTAAACAAATGTTTCAAAATTTAGCTCATAACTGTGAGGCGTCCTTGATTCCCAATTGCTGAAATCTTCCTCTTTCGTATTCCTGGCATAACTGCAGAATCTTTCTGCCTGCAATGGATTTGGAAACAACAAGAAGTTGAGTCACGGAACTTAACTTATAGAGAGGGAGAGAGAGAAAAAAGGGTGAGAGAAAGAGAGGGGGGGCAAGAGAGAGGTGGGACGAGAGAGATAAATTGATACCTTTTAGAAGAATATGAGATCATTGTTCCTCACGATATCTTTATGTATCGATCTGCTATCATCCTGGACTCATGTAAAAAAGGTCTCTTTTATTGTCTTCCTTATTCTACCCTTTATTGCAAAGCTCTCCAAGTTTTCCAAGATCACAATCTATTTCTTGTGAGTAATCTTGGAAATTATCATTTTAATAGTTTATGAATTTTTGATTTGAAAAACGAAAATTTCTTACTAGATTCTTCATTAGCCAGTCTTTTTACATCACGCATAAAATCCTTTAAAAGCTTTACATACGCTTTGTCTGATGCTGCCTGTCGAACAAAATTACTTAAAAATAAAACCAAATTCATACATTCTAAAGATACTTCTTTGCCCTCACGCTGAGGAGTATCTTTATTAACCTCCGATTATAATTAAGCAGTACAGTAACAATAAAGGCATCTGATCATATTGTAAGGGGGTACAGCAATTGATAATTCTGAATAAAGAATAGTTACAGTTGATCTCCTTCCAAGCCCTGATCAATGTTGTTCAAGGTAACTGGGCCAACTGGTAGTCTTCCAGGAATGGATGGGTTTATCATCAGGCAGATCTAATGGGTGCTAACTTGCTTTTACTAGAGGGGGTTTCTGGTAGGATGGATACATTTTCTAGACTATGAAAATATCAACATCTCTCTAAAGCAAGTTTGACCCTGTGGGGTGATGTTGCATCATAAATTTGCATCTTTTTTGTTCCTGGGAGGAATAAAAAGCAATTCTTTGCAGGACATAAGTGGCAATATCTTCTGCCCTGTGCTTATGACGACTAAATCGCTATGCAAAACAACTTTAAACTACGATTTTTGATTACCTTTGATTCCGGCATGCAAACAGCACCAACTGTAATCAATTTCTGCACTGCAGCTTGGGGATTCTCCAAGAATCTTTCCAGTTTTGGCAAAATTTGCATCCTCTGTTCATTGTTGATGCCAGCCATGATGTTAATTGAGGGTAAAAAGTAATGCTTTAGTTTCGGTTCCCCATTTACAGAGAGACATGACTGCAGGCGCCTTACTGCTGATTTCACTCTCTCTCCTAACTCTTGTCTAAAAAATGTAAATGCAGTTCATCCAAGGATTAAAATGCAATACATGGCAATATTATACAATGCATTACAATACAATTCAAAACAATACAATACCATATGGTACAACACAACACAGTACAAAACACTACAATTTAATACAATATGTTACAATGTAAAACAATCAAACTAAATGCAGTGCAATACAATACAATATAATACATTGCAATACAATAGTATACAATACAAAGCAAGGCAATACATCACAATACACTGCAATACAATACAGTACAATACAATTTAATTTCATACAATACAGTAAAATACAATACAATACAATACAATACAACACAATACAATACAATATAGTCCAATACAATACAATACAATTCTAATGCAACACAATACAATACAATACAATACAATAGGATACGATACATTTCAATGCAATATTTCAATGCAATATTTCAATGCAATACAATACAATACAATGCAATACAAAACAACATATCACAATACAAGACAATACAACACCATACAATACAATGCAATACAATACAATACAATACAACACCATACAATACAATGCAATACAATATGAAACAATACAATGCAATACAAAACCATCAGATACCTTTTCCATTTGTCTGGTTCTGCCCATGTTTCATATTCGTGCAGCAAAATTGTCTTCATATGGTAAGAACGAAGGC
The DNA here is from genome assembly GCA_964019065.1 of Catostylus mosaicus. NCBI lineage: Eukaryota > Metazoa > Cnidaria > Scyphozoa > Rhizostomeae > Catostylidae > Catostylus > Catostylus mosaicus. The sequence goes on from OZ025198.1 coordinate 735,389, forward strand.
CAAACCATTCAAAATCAGCCAGGAAACCTTTTAAGATGCGAAGCACGGGCCTGCGACAGCTATTATCAACCACCTTGTCAGTGTCAAGAAGCAGCTTCTTCTCTGCTTTGTTGAATGCAAATCTGCAACGACAAAATAGAAGTTATTTATTATGAAACCATTTGTATGGAATATGGACCCAAAGGGCCCACAAAATAGGCACCTTTAATCCAGTTCGCAGAGTATGGCCGATCTTGACAAGATCTTGGGTGAGCCAACAGTCCTGCACCTCAGGTGCAGGTGCGCTAAAACGGTAGAAAAATCGTAAGGTTCACTACTATGCTATGGGTATCACTCATAAACATAAAAACTTCAAAAACGGAGGAGTGCCCAGGTGCGCTTTCTCAGGCATTTAAGAATTATCTTGGGTGCACAATTGCCATACTCTGCATCCTTCAATCACTGATTCTTTCCTTCCCCATTCTGTTGGAAGTTTTTTCACTATTAGAAGCAAATTCTCTTTAAGCAATGCTTAGAGCAAATGTGAATGTATGAAACTGCAGAAGCTGTTCTCTCCTTGAGTAGTTAATTTCCATTGTATAGTTAATTTCCTGTATCATTGTGTTAATTTTTTGTCCTATAACTTTGTTTTAATTATATGCTGCAGGACTTCAAATTTTATGTGGTGAATTTAAATTACATCAATTGAACTGAACTTAACTGAACTGAACCAAACTGAACTGAAATTATAGAAAATAAATGTGATAAAAAGACTAAGTGCAAAACTAACCTCCATAGATAATTCTTCTCTTCATATTCACCCTTGTACAATTTTGGGACCAAGTAAACTGAAGTTTGTTTTATTTCATTTATCAGGTCTTCTGAGGGCCATCCTTAAACAAAAACATACTCATCATGATAGGCATTAAATTAAATTAAACAGAGAAATATTCATTATAATAATGAGATTTTGCCATTTGATAAATGCCAGCTGTTAAAATAGAACTTGATTATGATGGACTATGTTGCAAAGCTAGTGGGACACTGGTAAAGATCATTGCAGTTTTGCATTTAAAAATCATCTAACTTTTATAATAGTATAGGAATAGACATTATCTTCTCCACTCCCAAGTCAGAAATGCCTTTGACAGGGGGCAGTGCGGAGGCTGTCCTTCCAGCTTTCAGAAAATAAACCTTATTCTAATATCATCCTATTGTTTTGCCCATAAATGTAGCCCTACATTCAAAGTCCTTGCCCCAAGTAGCACCCTTGTTAGAACCAAAAAAGTATTTTTCAATACAATGAGCAATACCTTTTCTTCTTCTGGCCTCCCAGCCAGTCGTCAATTTGTTAGGCCAGTTTTTTATTTCAATCACAGGGGCCAAATCCATATCATAGATAACATGCTTATCTTGCTTGAAAATGATTGTAACTGCTGGGTGATTTGTTTTAAAGCAAAATCTATGAAAAGAAATAAGGTTTGATAAGAAAACTTTAATAGAAAGTAATTAAAATCAAGTGAATATGAAAAAAATTAACAACTGCTTGGCAGTATTTTCGATGTCCTTTATGTAAGGGGAGAGGGGCTCGTAACCTTTCTCTCATATATTAGATTGGCTATTTTAAAAGGCCTGTCTTCCATTGACCAATCCAAATTTCAATTTAACCTCATATTTTTGGATAGCTTTTTGTTTTTTTTTGTATTTATTATGCAACAATATCATTTTGATGGTGAATTCCATTCCTTTATCATAATTAGGTCTAATTTAAGCTTACTTGAACTTTTGGCCACCTTCTCTGTTGATGTCATCTATTGCCCTACTGACAAGACTGGAAAATGTTTGCACAACACGTTCGGCTGAAAGAAGCTTTCCATTTTCATCGGCAAGGTTTGCCCATTGGTGAGAAAGTGCTGGGCTCAATGTATATGTTGTGTATTCTAGAAAATGTGAGAAAATAGAAATTAAAAATGTAGGGGGGGGGAGGGGGTATCAAATGCGGTTTAAGGAAGGGATAGTGGCAAATGTAGTTAGAGGTACGATGCATTTCAAGGTAGAGATATCGCTTGACAGCATTTTCTTTAGCCTCTCTTTAGCTTCTAAAAAATAAAGACATTCTGCCCTATGATATTCAAAATAGTTATGATAATTAATCAAGTTTTTAAAACACACCTTTTGGAATATGATTTGGCAGTCCACCTCTTGGTGGCTCTTCTATCGTCAGTGCTGTTATCGGCAAATCAAAGTCGAACTCATCTGCTTCTTTGATTTTCAGTTTTTCGTAAATACTTCCACGGTACTCTAGGCCCATTTTAAACCGTGGGTCTTTCGACTCTACCCGAGCCATTACATTCCTGACAACTTTCTCGATATCAACTTTCGCTTCTTTCGTTCCTGAAACTTTGAGATTATGGTCGAGGTACTTCGAAAGGACTTCGTTAAATCCAGCGGCTGTTGTAGTAGCAACGGCCATAGCTATTATGATCAACACAAAAAGACAACTTCTTGATATCATAAATTGGTTGTCTCGCTTTGTGCCTTGCAGTTTTGAAAACAAATGTTTGATTCAATGCGACTGTTTGCTTGCGATGTTTCTTTACTCCCAAGCGTAGCCTTGTTTAGGCAAAATAACTGCTTTGGGAGTGCCGTATTTATCCCTTTCAACAATGGGGAATAACCTCTTCGAATCACCAGAATCTTCCATATTACGTAATTGTACTTCTAAGAAATCTACTCAAAATTTGCAGAAGCATGACGTCACTATTTCACAGATCTGATAAGTTAAAAAGATAGCAAAAAATCGTGATGTTCGTAAAAAAACCTCTTGAGAAAATTAATGGAAATTCATGAGTGTCATAGAAACGAAAAAAAACGAAATGAGAATTTAACAGCGTCATAAGAAAAATTCTTCTGTATTCTTCATTGCATTTCTGCTCTTTTGGAACTTTTCAAATCCTGTTCTACGCGTTTTTAGTGGTAAAGAGCGGGATCCATTGTTTCTAGTGGACATGGGACACATTGCTTCCATTGCTAAACTCAATCATATTTAATAAACGAAACCAGGTTTCATTCATAAATGACCTTTCTAATGATTTTTCCTTCGCAATGCTTTCTAACTTGAGGAGTGATTTCGGCTGAAACCGCTCGAATTGTGTATTCTTCAGACCAACTAATCTAATCTAAAATATCAATGCAAATCGACCTATAGATAGGTGTTACGCACAATTTTTAATAGGTTTGTAGAAGAGAAAATAAAGTAAATAAGATAAGAGATTAATAAGAACAACAAAACAATAAATAAATATACTTTTAATAAATTTAAATAAGTATTTTGGCAGAGTGGCCCCATGAAGAGCTTGAATGTGAGTGTGATGTAGGTAACTGCGAATTTTCAGGAGCATGAGGATGATGTTCACACCGTCCCCGCATCCTTGTGTAAAGCTCAAGGATCTTTTTAGATCTTAGACTAGCCGTAAATAGTAGAGAATACAGGAGAAAAAATTTTTGATAATAACTGCTCTTGCGACATTTTCGCTTTTTTATCGCCATGTTTTCTGTTCCCTCTTTACGAGAGGACAAGGGGGCAGAAACGTCTTCAGGAATAATGCTGTGAAAATTTGCAATTTCGCATATCTGTGGATACACTAGCATTTATTGTTTTAACGTGGCAGATTCGAATTTGAATTTGAATCTGTCGTGAGAAGTTCCTTATGAACCGTGACATCGTTGAAGTTCTTTCAAAACCCTCCTGAGTCCTACGGCAAATCTGTGGCACTTGGCAGGTATGATTTAAAAACATGTAAAAGTTGAGCAGCTGAACCCATGCAAAAGTGGAGTTTTAAGTTGGACACACCTAGAAATACCCGCAGTTTCGCTAAGCAACCAATAAAGAGCATTCTGGACAAAATCGTTTCACTTTCTATGGGGTTTACCACCAGGAGATATTTCAAGCTGGTTTCTAACTAATATAAGACAGAAAGTAATCTTTCTAAATAATTAAGGAGAAAAGAACTTTCAAGGGATTTTTTAGGATTGGTTGCGGGAGAGAATAGAGTGGCTGATTATTTTTTTGAAATTTATCTCCTATCAAACAACGTTGCGCGCAGAAAATTTTGATTAGAGGCGAACTTCTACGAAAGTGAACATAAACAAAAAAATATATATAAATCTTAAATTCCTTACATCCTTTAAGAAATAAAAGTTGAGTATTTTGATATTTCTGAATTCAATATAAACTGGTTTCTTATAAAAATGTGTTTAATCACATCTTGTTAAAATTTGATCACGTATTTTTTAACTAAATTCACGAGATTGAAATATTGACAAATTTTGCACTTGCTGTAAAAAGGGAAGCACAGGGGGTGCTGACCTGTTGGATTGGTGGCTTGCTATATGGAGTACTCCAACCAATGTCCTTGTGTTTAGACAAAAATGGCGCACTACGTCAGACTGGGCTGGAAAAATATTTCATCGACCACTCGCTATTTACAAACTGTTAGAAAACTAGCCTCATGCTCCTTCTCTAAAGATGAAAAGGTAAGGCACAGCAAATGATTGTAAACTCTCACCCCTCATGACTTCTAATAACAAGGGTTACTTCGATCTCTATGATGACGTGTTTGCGGAAAGGAGGTCATCAAGGCTACCGATAATTTTTTTACGATCGGAAGACATGAATATCGAACGAAAACCAAACTAAATCATATTTAATAATCGAGACCACTTCTAACAAATGAAATCCAAGTTTTTTCTTCTGATAACTTTATCCGGACTGCGGGTGATATTAACAGATTTCTTCTTGTTATTGTATTGTTCACGGGCCTTTAACCAGGTTGATACCCTCTTTAGTGTTTTCACGCGGCAGATATTTAAGTCATGTTAGTAGTTTCTACTTAATTTATCTGCTGCGCTGTTATGCAAAGATCGAGGTGTAGTTATCTAAATCTACCAGATACTGCCCCCTATCATAATAGAAGATTATGGGTCGCCTTTGGTCTTTTCTTTAGAAGAAAGCCTTCCGATAATAGTTAGAAGTTTTATAATGATAGTCCCCTTCATCTCTTAGGTCACCAGAAATTTTTCAAACTATGCTCAACAAGAGATTTGTCACCAAGAGATTCAGGTAAGAGTTTTCATCATCATCATCATCATCATCATCATCATCATCATCATCATCATCATCATCATCATCACCATCACCATCACCATCATCACCATCATCATCACCTTCATCATCATCATCATCATCATCATCATCATCATCATCATCATCATCATCATCATCATCATCATCATCATCATCATCATCATCATCATCATCATCATCACCATTATTATCACCTTCATCATCATCATCATCATCACCATCACCATTATTATCACCTTCATCATCATCATCATCATCATCACCATTATTATCACCTTCATCATCATCATCATCATCATCATCATCATCTCCATTATTATCAATGTCACTATCATTTGCACTAATTTGGAGGCATCTCATAATTCCAGTTTGTTACAAAACAATATCATATTTATTTTAGCACTCAAAAACAAAGATCATGATGACAAAAACAAAAAAGACGAAGCCTGATGATGGCAGTCTTGTATTTGGACAAAGCATGTCAGACCACATGTTACTTTTAAATTGGAATTCAAAAACTGGTTGGGATGACCCCATTATCAAGGCTCATGAGAACCTTCTCTTAGATCCAGCATCATCTGTATTCCATTATGGCTCTGAAGTAAGTGTTCCATTTCATATCACTTTGCACAACTAAAACCACTGAGACAACCTAAATCTGGATTCATCATTTCAAAATCCAGATCACATGATAAAGAGTCATTTGTTAACTTTTTAGATTTACGAAGGTTTGAAAGCATACAGAGGTTCAGATGGCAGGATAAGGTTATTCAGACCAATGGAGAACGTGGAGCGTTTCTGGAACTCTGCCCAAAGAATGGCTTTGCCTGTAAGTTAATCTCATTCACCGCTGCAAACCAATAAAGTGGTGAAAAGGTCATGCATTGTAGTGTTATTGGGGTCACATGTCAGAGAAACATTAATGAATGATAAGGAGAATTACAAAGGAAGGTTGTGTTCTTATGCTCTGAAACATACCCTCTATTCTGTTATATAGCCCCCTGTCAGGGACCTAGCCCCCCCCCCCCCTATTGGGTAAATCCTGGCACCACCCCTGTTTGGGAATCAGATTTCTCATGGGTCTTTGTTTTGGAAGTGCTAATTAATGGCAAGGAAAGCTATAGCACACCATAGCTAGGAATGCCAACAGCAATAAAATTGCCCCTTTTGACCGCCTGTCCTCAGAAACATAGGATTTTTCTTTAATTTTGCTTTATTTTCCACTGCTCTCCTTTTTTGCAGACGTTTGACAAAGATGAACTTTATAAGTGTCTCGTTGAACTTGTTAAGCTAGATCAAGATTGGGTTCCTCAATCTCAATCATGCTCACTTTATATCAGACCAACATTAATTGGCACTGAGGTTAGCATTTATCAATTTTCTCAAAACAAGTTTTGCATTATTCAGTTTTCAATTTGCTAATACGTTCATTTGTTCATTCCTCCATTCAGAAAACCTTTTTATTCATTTATTTATTCTTTCGTTAATTAATCAATTTATTTATTTTTTAATTTATCTATTTATGTTTTTACTTATTGATTCATTTATTTTTTGTCTATGTATCTATCTGCCTATTTATTTATCTATTTATTCATCTATTCATCCATTTATTTGTTTGTTTATTCAGTCATTAGTTAATTCATTCGTTTGATACACTTTTGATTCATTCAGTCATTCACAATTCCGTGCCTTTTGTCTTTCACACACTTGTTTATTCATTCATTTATTCATTCTTCCATGCTTTCATTGGTTAAGGGTGGATTATGTAACTCCCATTACTGCAGCCTTGGTTATTTTTTCTCTGTTTTAATATCATCTAGCCAAGCCTTGGGGTCAAGGTCCCATCATCAGCACTCTTGTTTGTTGTTACGTGTCCTGTTGGTCCATATTTTAAATCTGGCACTTTCAATCCTGTATCGCTACTGGCGGATGAAAAGTACATAAGGTCATGGCCTGGCGGCGTCGGCGAAGTCAAAGCTGGCGGGTATGTTCATTTCATTTACATAACTACATTTCAAGGAATGTATGTTTGCTGGACGGTGTAAGCTTGCGGTGTTTTTAAAGACGAAGCAGTGTGCAACGCATTGGCATTGCTTGCAATGCATTGTGGGATATAAGCCACGTAAACAAGCGTTGGCCCATGTGACACTAAAAATATGCTTTTATGATGATAAAATATGCTAATTTATGATAAATATGTAGATTTATCTCAGTAGCCAATCCTACGCGCCTTTGTTTTTCTTGTTCTTTTATATTACATAATAATCTTTATTACATTACGATACTTTCGAACACATTAAATTACATTACATTATATTACATTACATTGCATTACTCTACTTTAGATTACATTACTGTACAAAACATAACATTATATTGCATTATTTCACATTACATTACATTACATAACATTACATCACATTACATTACATTACAATACATTACATCGCATTACATTACATTGCATTGCATTACATTATATCACATTACATAACATAACATCACATTACAAAACATTACATCGCATTACATTACATTACATTGCATTACATTACATTACATTACATCGCATTACATTACCATACATTACATCGCATTACATTTCATTACATTACATTACACTACAATACATTACATTACATAACATTATATTACATTACATCGCATTACATTACATTGCATTACGGTACCTTAACGTATGTGTTATAGAAACTACGGTGCAACTGTGTACATTCAAGGCGAGGCTGATAAGAAGGGTTGCAATCAGGTTTTGTGGCTTTTCAATGGACAGGTTTGAGATGTTATATTTTTACTTTCGCAAGGATCTGCATAACAAATTTATAGTCAAGCCTCTGATTATCTTTATACTTTGAGATCATACATACTTAGGGATTTACTGTTATTATAAGATTAGCTCACTTATTTATCCATTGTGTCTTTAAAATGTGAAATAAATATGTGCCATTTTTAACTCAAATGTTGTTTATGAAAGGTGACAGAAGTTGGCACAATGAACCTCTTCATGTACTGGATCAATGATGCTGGAGGTAAGAAGATATGTTGTTTTTGATGTGGAATACTGTCTCTTAATAAACGTCTGTATTTGGATCACAGCCTAGACAAACTAGGGAAATATTGCGATTGAATTGTCAGTGATGGAAGAAAGTTCACATACATTAGCAGAGAATTTTCGGCAAATTTAAATTACGCTAACTTTGTAGCATTATTTGACGTTTGTAATCTAAGATGTTCTCAGGTGAAGGTTAGCCATTGGATAAAAGATTGTGAAACGGAAGTAGGAAAGAATAGACGCGAGAACAGGATACGAAGAGGAAGGAGCACAAAATTGAAAGATGGGAGTTTGAAATAGAGAATGCGGAAGAGTTTTTCGCGATGAGAGTATGATTTACATTGTTAGTGTGGATAAAAATTGTTGACATGGAAAGGTAATCAAAAAGGAGACTGTTATGTCATGAAAATAAGAGAAGAAGATAACGAATATAAATGCATGAAATACGGAGATTTTTATAAATGTAATGTTTTTTCAGAAGAGGAATTGATTACTCCACCCTTGGATGGCTTGACATTGCATGGCATAACAAGAAAATCGATTCTAGAACTTGCAAGAAGTTGGGTACGTATCTCCCGGCTTTGAAAACTTGTCAAAAGAGTACTTCTTAGGTGGCTACTGATGGACAACTGCTCCTGTTCCCCTATACCCATCAACGCCCCCCCACCCCACTTATTGATTGTTGCATTTTGGAAAGCTTTGACAACACCATGATTCGTTTTACCTCCATTTTGCTAGGGTGATTTTCAAGTTACTGAGAAAAGATTTACGATTGATGACCTTGCAAAGGCGGCCAGAGAAGGAAGGGTAAGTTGGACTCTCATTTTAAAATTCTTTTGTACTTCCTTGGCTCATTAACAAGGGAGTGAGGAACATAGGAACTAAGTGACAATGACTTTCTATTTACAGAGCTGATTAAAATATTATGGTTCCTCTGCTTGCGACCGGTAAGTAGGGCGAGCAGGAGAAGTATCGGTGATAACAAATCACATAAAGAGGCTCGATTTTGCGCCATTAAAGGGGCGGTTTCGCAGGACATTGCGCGTGGCAACAAGTCGCAGTCCAAAACAGCTCTTTGGCTGAAATACCAATCGATCAATGGAGATTTTATATAGGAAATTTGTGTTTGGACAATCCACTTTCATCGCCCCTATATTCGATCGCATTGAGAAATTTTTGGCTGAAATCGTTGGCTGAAATCGTTGCAGTGAGGATTTGTTCAAACGTTAGTGGATTTGTTTTTTGACAAAATTTATTAGAGTTGTACATGGAGTGTTTAAACAGGAGAAAATATAACACTGTTCTAAACTTGCACCAAGACAATATTATTATCAAGAGCTGCAACAACAATAAATGTTCTTGAAAGTAAAATACGAAATGAGAAGCAAATATGGCCCTAATTTTTGTTGGCTACTCAAAATTACTGAATAAATTCAATTGGATGTGAGTTAGAACTTTTCTCACTTCGTTAGAACTAATTGCAGTGCTGTTGAAATTCTATCATGTGTTGAATTTTAGACAGACTCTGCAGCACAGGGTAACATGAGCAAATATAAATTGAAGAGGAAATTCTTAGATTAAAATGATTACCAAAAATTACCTGTTTGTGTGCGTTTTTTATTAAAAGCGAAAACAGATGACCTGTTTTGTGCAATTCAAAATCATTGATGCGCGACCTCTGGCCTGTACCGATATCGAATTATTTGATATTACAACCTCGTTTATACAACAAAATACAGCTTCATGTCACAAACATCTATAAAAAGTGGACACTTTCAAATATTGGACACATTCAAACACCAAAGCCTTCGAAAGAACTGCCTAGATAAATGTTTGTATCGATGTAAAAATATTAGTCACATGATAAATAAAAATTAATGTTTATGAATTAATTAGCGTGTTTATGATAATGTTTATGATTTATGAATTAAAAGTGTTAATTTATTTATTAAATGTTGTGTTTATAAGGTTGTGAAAAACTTAAGGAGTAAAGGGATAAAAGAACGAACAAGTGAATGATTGATTGCATTAAGGAATGATCAATTAATGATTGATTGAATACATAAGTGAATAAATAAGTGAATGAATGAATGAATGAATGAACGAATTAATGAATGAATTAATGAATGAATGAATGAATGAATGAATGAATGAGTGAATGAATGAATGAATGCACGAATGAATAATGAAATGAATGAATGAACAGATAAATTAGTCAATGTATTAATAATTAAAGGAACCAAAGAATGAAGTATTTAACGAATGAATGAATAAATAACGAAAAGGGTATACTCTCTAATAATAAGTCTACTCTCTATGAAGTGCTTTACTTTAGTATTAGTTTTCACTAGGGCATCATCTTTCATTTAAACCTAAATCCGTTTTAATAAGATGTGACTTTTTGCAGATAAAAGAAATATTTGGATCAGGAACTGCTTGCATGGTTTGCCCAGTTAACAAAATTTTGTACAAGAATAAGGTGAAAACAAATATTTTTGTAAAAAGCTACTGAAACAAATCTTTTTGTAAATATTTTGTTCTACAAAACGATCATAATTTCGCCAAGGTGCGGAAATGTAATACTTTTTGCTTGTGAGGATGGTTTGAGTTAAGTTAATAAAAACTCAAGTTTCTTTTTCATGCCATGAATCTCTAGAAGGTTAGAAATGAGAGAAATGTTGTTTTATTTATCAACAGAATCTTCACATACCTACGATGGAAAACGGTCCAGAACTAACCAAAAGATTTTACAAGGAATTGAATGATATTCAGGTGATAAATAATATTAAAAGCATACTTTTTATGTTTTTGGTCAGCATCAGGGAATCGGAAATTTCGGGATTAGGGGAACCTTGATACAAAGGAATTTCTAATGACCATGCAAGAAGATTTTCAACTTTACAAATCAACTTTACTGTGCATTTTTATGTATTACGCTTGGACCATTGAAGTTTATCAAATTTCAGAAGAATAAATATCTGTAGTTAAGAATTTATTTCAATGATTCTCCTCTTCTTGGCAGCTTCCATCTTTGAATATTAGCTTGTTTTCTATTTATGTTTAAATTTTCTCTATTTTTTCATAGTATGGTCGTAAAGAACATGACTGGACAGAAGTGATATGTTGATATCGGAAGTGATTTTGACTCTTACATAACCCCACGCACACATCGTGATTTGAAAAATATATTTGTATGTAGGTTTTTCTAGGCATGAACTCTCTTCATAAAAAAACATTTTAGGTAAAAATCTTAGTTACTAACATATAGGTGTTGCTTAAGTATAGAAAGAAAGAAGGAAGGAAGGAAGGAAGGAAGGAAGGAAGGAAGGAAGGAAGGAAGGAAGGAAGGAAGGAAGGAAGGAAGGAAGGTGTATTGTGTGTGCCTGAAGGTGTATTGTGCATAAACTCTCTTCATAAAAAAACATTTTAGGTAAAAATCTTAGTTACTAACATATAGGTGTTGCTTAAGTATAGAAAGAAGGAAGGAAGGAAGGAAGGAAGGAAGGAAGGAAGGAAGGAAGGAAGGAAGGAAGGAAGGAAGGAAGGAAGGAAGGAAAGAAGGAAGGAAGGAAGGAAGGAAGGTGTATTGTGTGTGCCAAGAGATACTGATGTATTTTAATCGGAACAACTCGCAATATTTCAATACAGACAGGGATTCCTGTAGCATTGGGGCAGGGGGGTGCATTGTTCCCACTTACAATTGCACACAAAATAAGCTTAATTTGACTATTGTTTTGCCCTTGTTTTTTATGCTTTCGCCCCCCCCCCCTGCCTTGAAGTGCTCTGGGCATCTCTGATAGATGGCTACTTGATTTAAATCATAATATCATAACATAAATCGATGGAAGTAAAAAGCTTGTTTTGTTTTCTTGCATTTCTACGCAAAGTTTCACACAACAATAAAAAGTCATACGCAAGCAATAGCTTTTGACAAAACGCGCAAACGTAGCGCAGACGGAAATTTACGCTGACAGCAATGTGATTTTTACGCAAGGTAAATTTGCAGCAAGCGAGTCCGTAATGGAAAGAATAATTTTGATACGAGAATGAGATTTCTACGCAACACTTACATTCCCCCGCAAGCTATTGCGTTGTTTAGCCAGATGCCACGCAGAATGCAATACCGTAAGCGTTGATACGTCATTTTTAATCCCATTAATTTCAAATTAAGGCACTGGCGAGTTTTAAACAAAGGTGAATGTCCTATTCAACCATGCGTATAGGTAAGTTGTCTTCTTCAATTTAGCCATACCGTGATTGTCTACAAAATATTACGCAGAAAGTTAGTAAAAAAGAGAATCCTACTTCGCAATTTCATCCCCTGGCATTCCTAGGTCACATCTGAAAGGAGTTTTCTAATAGCAACAAAATTTCGTCAAACGCGACAAAAAATGTTAATTAAATCTTATCTTGAGTACACCACCCTGTGTTTGCCTACCCGTCGCCTTCTCCGCTGATCCGTTTGATAGCAACCCGTTTTCATTTCCTTTAAATAAAGCGGCGTTAAATGTACAAAAATTAAATTGGATGACAATATAAGGCTCAATTGGTAAGTAGCCGATGCGATAACAAAACAGGAAAAATGTCCATAAAATTCAGGTTTGTTTAGCTGTGTTTTAAGTTATCTTTTTGCTTTGTGATATTTGTCTAAGTTGATGTATGCACTGTTTGTTGATATTGTTTCAAGAAAACTCAAGGCGAAAAGTAAACATGTAGATAAGGCTTTGCACTGAATAGCTGTTTGAGATGATTTAATGATTGAGATCTAGTCAGCTGTAAAGACGTTTAATAATGAGGCTTGTTACTACAAATTGATTTAATATGTGTGTAATTATGTACAAAGTTGTTAAATATATAAGAAAGATGTTATGATGATAGTTTGTGATTGCCTGAATGCGCAGCTACATTTGAATCCCGTTAACTCGGACTCTCGGGGGGGCACAGCAAATTTGTCCGACTTAGCACATGTCCGAGATATCCGAAGTCTTGATGAGGGTCGTCAAATCCAAGGGGAACAAGAAATCCTTACAACTAAGCGAATGCCCGAGTTACCCAAGGGGGTTATCAGGATTCCACTATACACGTTTAAAATTGTACAATACAGTTGGTAGTGCTCAAAACTATTGGTAAAGTAACAATAAGATTTTTTTCTCTCTTAAAAAGGGGGGGGCCATGGGTTATCTTTTTGATTTTATAATTAATAAATGCATAGGTTATGGAGGAAAGTGCAACAATGTTCGTCTCATTTATACTTGGCATAGTCCTTTATTCATTAAAGATCTTTTTACATCAACAGACTCGCTCTTCTGTCTCTACTGCTGTCTGGCATTATTGCAGCCGATGCCCTTGAATCTACATCTGTTTGTAAGTACGCTATGAATTATAAAGTTGTAACTATTTCCCTCTTATACTGGGCTGAATCCAGCCATATCCGAACAGGAGGGCAAGAAAGACGAAATTTCCGACAATTAACTGTAAAATTATAGATCCATTGTCTAAAGAACAAAAGCTTATTGTTTGATCTATTGTTTAGATCAGGTCAAATTCCGATGAAATGGTAATTTGTGGTCCCTGGGGGGCGCTCTGCCCCCCAGCCCCTCCATTAACTTCGGCCCTGCTTCTATACAATGACGATAAAACTGTAGAACAAGAAAATCTCGACAGGGATACCGAAACAATTGGGAAGGGGGCAGAGAACAACTCAACCCAGTTTCAGCTTTCAGTTGCAGTTTTTTCATTCTTTGAAATTGGAATTTACTACATACAATATTAAGATTAATTACAACTACAACTAAAATACAAAAAATAAAGGAATTTAAGACCAAGAAACAAGAACAAATAAATTGTATGCAGAAAAATTTCTTACAGGAGGCGCTCTCTCAATAGCTAGACTAATCGAGGAGAGAGCACCCTCTATTCCTATAATTTATTACATCATCTTATATAACATATTGATTATTTTCTAATCTTTTTGGAGACTGCTTTTATATCTTGTAATAAAAAATATTGAGATTGAATGGTGCAAAACAGATATTTCCATACATTTTGTATTTTGTAGAGGAAAGATCCCAGCCACTCCTTCCGAGGTCGTGAAAGGGTACTCGGGAGAAAAACTGAGAGCACAGGCATTAGTGCCCCAGATCCCACTGCCCCTTGATAGTTGCCTGGGTTAACAAATGAATGAAACAAAGGAACTAAAGAACATGGCCCGTACTACATGTTTATCATTTTAGACCTTCTAATGAATGTGAAAGGAAAGGACGATAAGTCCTAGGAATGATCGTTGCGTGACCCCAAACCCGCCGAATGCAGGCACTCGCGGGATGGAATTAACGCTATTCGTTCTTATTTCAGTGGATGCATGCAAATGGAAGGTTGAGCCACTTGGTTGTTTTGCTGATGAACTCTCGAACCGAGCAATGCCAGAACAGGTTAGCTTATGACAGACAATTTAGTTAAGCCTTTCACCCCCGGTGTTAATACAAGTATACAGTAACAACTCGTATATTTCGCAAGTTTCCAAGGGGGAACTACTTGCTTTGATGTTGAATCAACAAGTCTACAAACAGTGGCGTCGTGGACGGACCATTACTACCCTGTCAAAAAATTTTATCGGATTTTTACAAAAATTTTCGGCTTACTAATCTACTCGGAAAAATGTCAGAATCTAATTAAGTGCATTTAAATCTTGCACGTACTGTTATCAATTCAAAATTTAGTTGGAAAACTCTGTCGGACATTTTTAAACCCCTCCCCCCCCTGAAACCGAGGTCCCACGACGTCCTTGCTTATAAATATGACAGTGCAGTATTGAAATCGTTTGCCCCTTGAAGAAAAAGCATCAATTTTTTAAATGGCTCTTTATATTACGACAAAATGTTTTGTTAAGAGAGCTTTTTTGAGAACTACTTCCCTTAAACTTATAAAGTATGGGAGATATAAATAATGTGGATATAATCAAAAGATACATGAGAGGGGAAAAAACATGAATTAAATTTAAATTATCTTTTTAGATAATAAACGAACGAGATCCATACAGCAATGTCTACAATGGGATATTGATTAATTGGAAGCAGTACCATACATATTTACAAGAATTCATTTGCAGGTAACATCACTTTTTATGACTTAGCAATATTCTCTCATTTTTTATGATGACAAAATTGATTTTTCTTCTACTGAAATTGTGAATTTCTTATATCTGTGTAATGTAACAAGACATATATATTACGGAAACATTGTCACAAAGATAGGTTTACTTGACACCAGCGTTTTAATATCTTCAAGTGTTTTCTGAAGAAGAGAATCTTTGCATCCTGTTTGATCTATTTCCTGGATATTCTAGATGCGCTGATAAGGCGTTCAACAAGGGTTATAGAGTAATTGGTATTCAGTTCTATGGTTAGTTGAATTATTTTTCCTTCACTTATGCTCTTCATAAAACATCATCTTCAGAGATGAGCATAAATACACCATAAAATGTGAAATGTCAACAACTTTTCTAGACTTTGGTCAAGGGATAGCTAGGACTTGATTATCATTGAAATACGTTACTAAACTTTTAACTGAATTTGGCAAATCTGTATTGCCTCAACCATCTCAGCACAGGCCTTACCAATGCAAATTCCTTTTAAATCAATCTCAACAACCCAAACTGGCGCATGCTTGCGCCTGTCAAATTTGGATGGTGTCGTGGTACACACGGTGCTTAAATTCTATTTTGTATTGTATTTGTTATCTTTGTTTTTGACACTTAGATTGTTGTCAAAGGTATTGTAAGTGCCGTTCATAGCCAGAACCGGATGACGTCATGTCCTTTTCTGCTATGGCCGGCACAGAATATTGAATTTTGTTGGGTTTATTAGATTGACATTGATATTTAAAAAAACAACTGAATCTGGCCATTTTGCATTAAATTTTAGGCGAGTGTTGGTCTGGACCAATGGCACATGATAATTACCTAAAACATGATACGTCAGCTCAATGCCTGAATGGCGAGTATAAAACATGCGAGAACAAAGGACCAATTTGCACTGGAAAAGATTCAACTAACTTTGTATACAGAATAGCACCTACAGGTATTTTAAAAACGTTGCTGCTTATGCACTTATGAAGAGATCAGAGATTCTAGTAACAGGGAAGTCTTTATAACAAGGCAGAAGGAGTTGGGGGGGGGGGCAAAATTTAAATTTGAGCGTTACGTAATTATTGAATGGCACTTAAGAAGCGAAATTAGATCTTTCATTTGTTATTCATTGTTTCCAATTCAGCTTGTGACATTGCTTACCAGCCAATCGGCTGTTTCAAAGACAACAACGTCAACCCCCGTCCACTGCCCGACTACCTCATGAACGAACGTGATTACACGATTTCAAACTGGAATGGTCATCTAATTAATTGGAAGGAATGGGATACGTACACTCCCGCGTTTATCTGCAGATGTGCGAAAATAGCCAAAGAAAAAGGATACACTTATTTTGGAGCTCAATTTTATGGTAAGTTTACATTTGAAAAAGTTGTTACTTATACCAAATGAATAGTCTATCTTTATCAGTGTTTCCTTCATTGGTGTTGCAGCAAGTTGCAGCCATATAAGGCAACATGGGGTGAAATGGGACAAACGATGCAACATATGTCTGTTATTGTTAGATAATATTCATTCCTGCCCTCCGTTTCTTCCCCATTTTTTGTCTTTTTTAAGATTCAACTGCCCTGTTCTACACCCGTCTACCCACTGATTCTATTTACGCGTTTCAGGTGAATGCTGGAGTGGGAAAAATGCAGTAGATTCGATGAAAAAAGATGGCCAAAGCGACAAATGCATTGCTGAAAAGTTTGAAAAATGTCCTTATAATTCTTTCCATTGTGTTGGAGAAGATCATGCAAATCAAGTGTACAAATTGGTTGATAGTATGTTTCTGCATCATTTTCTTTCATCCTTATTTTATTATACATACCCTGTTCCTTATTTTACTTTACTCTTCTTTACTATAATTCACATATCGCTTTGATTTACTTCAAATATCTTTTCTATCATTTTCATCTACTTTACTTTACTTTACTTTACTTTACTTTACTTTACTTTACTTTACTTTACTTTACTTTACTTTACTTTACTTTACTTTACTATACTTTACTTTACTTTACTTTACTTTACTTTACTTTACTTTACTTTACTTTACTATACTTTACTTTACTTTACTTTACTTTACTTTACTTTACTTTACTTTACTTTACTTTACTTTACTTTACTTTACCTTACTTCACTTTACTTTACTTCTAACATTGTCACATTCCTTTAATAAGTTTAAGACTAAATCATCAAAATCATAATTAATCTACCGTCCACAATTTCTTTCCCTTTACTTCGCCTCCCCTTACTAAATCTGATTTTTTTTTCAGTGCCTTCACCAGTTATACCAATAAGTAACAGCACGAAATGATCATCTACCAACTAATATCAACTTTCAAAAACATATCTATTCAAGTGGTAGTATCGAGAAAAGACATCAAAACCAAGTCAGTCTTCTTTGTTCCAACAATCAAGCCCATCAGTTTATTAGACACTGCATACCAATCAAAGATAAAGACAAAAATAGAATAGTTCAAGATGCTTACAGTTTGGCGAATGTTGAGAATGTTTTGCTGCCGAGTGAAGATCTGCTTATTTCTTTAAGCTGTAAACATGAAACGAATAGTTGTTAGCTAATAGGATAATTAAAGAATTACCAATTAAACTTAACTTCTAAAATTATGCGAATTTAAACAAAATATGAAAGATAAAAATTATAATACATTGAAGAAAATTTAAGTTGAATGTAGCAGAGTCTCAAGGAATGCTTGCGATGATGTATGTAAATGATAGATATAGGGGACAGTGGGCAGCATTGGGCAAGGAATTTAAACATCACTCTTCTTCATGGGAAAAGGGAAAATGCATGCTTTTGTAGATAAAAATCCGAGGGAGGGGAATGGGTGAAAACGGCAAAGTATGTAAAGTAAAAATAGTAGGCAATAAAGAGCATCAATATTATCGTGAAACTGAAGGAAAAAGGGAAAAATTTGAGAGAAGCAGTATAGTACAAATAGGAGACAAATTGGTGGAGAAACAGAAGAATGGGAAGATTTAAAGAAGTGAAAATCGGGGGAGTGGCAAATGCATGAAAAATGAAGACAATATGAGAGACAAATTGGGGAAGATTCTTTGGTATCTTATGATAAAATTTGAGACTGGTGAATTAACATATGTATGAAATATTAAAATAAAAATGAGAAGATGCAAATAAGTTGAGAAACGACTACAGTAGATAGAACTGGGGGAGGAGCAAGGAAAGTTAAGATATAAGCAAAATGTTAGGCATCATTTGTCACAAACCTCAGTGGAAAAGGTCCTCTGTTGAACATTCTAATTGATAGATTTTGTTGCTGATGTCATGTTCCCTGGCTTGCACGGCATAGTCACAGTTAGGACCTACAAATTGAAATAAGAAATCAAACTACTGTACGATTATACGATTGAGTTTGAGCACAGGAGATCTAGAACTCCTGAAAAATCCTAAATACAAAATTTATGTAGTTCGCTCTTTATAAAGAAAACGAATGCAACATGAAAGCATGATTGCTTAAATGAGACGTTGCTTTTACATGACATCTCAATCATTTGCAAGAACATTTGAGATTGATTTTATGGTTTCAGCTATTTAAACTATAGAGGGACCATATGCCCCTTCGATCTTCAGCGAGAATTGATTACTTCTGAGGAGGAGGGGCTAATGCTTCGATAGCTTGATTCATTTGTAGTTCAACATTTGCAAGGTCTCCTTGTTTCAACAATCAATAATTAGAGTACCCCCTTTTCATCCCTGGAGGGACCATATGCCCCTTCGATCTTCAGCGAGAATTAGTTACTTCTGAGGAGGAGGGGCTAATGCTTCAATAGCTTGATTCATTTGTAGTTCAACATTTGCAAGGTCGCCTTGTTTCAACAATCAATAATTAGAGTACCCCCTTTTCATCCCTGGAGGGACCATATGCCCCTTCGATCTTCAGCGAGAATTAGTTACTTCTGAGGAGGAGGGGCTAATGCTTCAATAGCTTGATTCATTTGTAGTTCAACATTTGCAAGGTCGCCTTGTTTCAACAATCAATAATTAGAGTACCCCCTTTTCATCCCTGGAGGGACCATATGCCCCTTCGATCTTCAGCGAGAATTGGTTACTTCTGAGGAGGAGGGGCTAATGCTTCAATAGCTTCATTCATTTGTAGTTCAACATTTATTAGGCTTCTTTGTTTCAACATCATCAATTATACTACCCCCTTGCAATCTGACCAAACGTATTAGTTGCTACTGTACAACTGTATTATCACCGGGGGTGAAAGGGTTGAAAATGTTTTGCAAGGAAACTGTTGAATATAAAACAGACTTACTTTTGTTTTTCTGTGAAATTGTGCACCTGTTTCATCTTTATTTATAATCTCAGGAAGATCGAGATCAAGTTTCATTTTCCCATCAGTTGAAATCAAAACAAAACAGTCTTCGCCAACATCGAGTGTTAAATCTTTTGATGATTTCTGCAATAAAAATCTATTGAGTGATTAATTGATCAATTGATCAGTCAATCAACTGAGAGCCTGGTTATTTATTTGATTGGATAAACTAAAATTTTTTGGATAACTACAGCAAAATTTCACTGTGTATCAACAGATGGATTCTAATTTCAAGCCTAGATTTCATTGACAGGTTTATCTCAAGCTCAAGACAAGGTCACCCTAATCAAATCTAAATTACTTACATATTTGGGTAGCTTCACTTCCATGATTAGATACTCTGCTACACCAGTTGGAGGCTCCCTGATAATGGTGTATTCTGGAATTATTTGTGGGGTAATTTGCCTTTTTGTTGATAACTCTCTGAGGTCATTGGCAACATTCTTCTTTGCAGCTTGTTGCTCAGCTGTCAAGGAGAAATTTAAGTTAAACTAAAATCAAAATGAATGATTTATAATCTGATAGATTTCTTGTAAAAGGATTGAAAATTTTAAACTGGTTATGATTATTTGGCAATACTTTTAGGGTAAACTGAAGTAGATATGTGACTTTTGTTTCTCAGATTTGGACAAAGCAAACAGAGCAGTATATTGGATTAAAAAGTTGACTGGGTGAACCAAAAATATGGTGAAAGAGATCTCATGCTCTCAGTTTTACCCTCTCAATATTCTTATCAATTCTGTAGATTTAGTTTTCATTTTTTACTTTCCTTTTCCACTCTCAATTATCAATTCTTTTCTGCTCATGGCCCATGTAATGAGTATAATGTCCTGTCATGTCACGTCATGTCATCTCATTTCATGTCATGTAATGTCATTCCAAGCATGTCATGAAAATTTTTAATGTATTAACAACCATTTTTTAAGCTTTTCCTTACCCAAATGTTCTTTTTCCATTTCATACATATCTTGGTCCATTTCCATAATCACAGGGGTGCTCTTTGTCCTCACCATCTGCATTTGCAAAGTTCCAATTGCCTTTCTATTTTTTAGGATTACGTGATCCGCATTCAGTTTCAAATCATGTTTTGTTGAAAGTCCTTCATAAACCAGCATTATGAAAAATTCCATAAAAAGTTTGCTTTTGTTTACCTTTTCAAGGAAGGATGGATTGATTATAATGTCATATGCTGAACACTCTAAAATAAAGAATGGTGAAGTTTAAAACTTTTTCAGAACTTTTCAAAAGTATACGTTGACGGGACAGAGCAAAAAAGCCAATTTTCTTTGAAAACAGACTCGAAAACAGATTTTTGGTTGTAGCGTAGCATAGTTAGATTGCTGTTATGTGTCTATTTGTATTGGCCATGGGGTAGTCATTGTCTTTCGCTCTCCATGGTATCGTACATGTAGTGTTGTATAGTAACCAATAGGTATTGTTAAATGTAACACACATTGTAACTTTTTATATTTGAATAAAGAAAAAAAAAGACTTAAGTAACACTCAAGACTTAAGACAGCTTAAGTAAGATTTGGTTGAATGAAAGGTATCAAAAATTCTAATAGCAAATATTTTAATGGTTCAGGATGCTATACAAATTTGATTTTTAAAAATGTGTAATTCATTAGGTGATTTTACAGCTTATTTGATATTAGAGTCAATTATAATATTACACTAGTAGTCAATTAATCTACTTATATATATTATCAAACCTTTTCCACTTTTATCAGTTTCTTTATGAACATCTCCAATCGCCATTGGAATTCTGAACTTTGTAGCATCACCGCTTATCCATATTTCTTTTAGTTCCTCTTCACTTATTTCTTTTGGCTTGAGTACATCTTCCGATGAGCAAACATTCACAAATACCTTCTCTCCATTTTCAGTCGTCGTTTTCAAGCAGAACCCAGGTTTGGGGGCTACCGATTTGCTTTCTGGCTCGTTTTGCTCATTCGGGTGTTTCACAGAATCTAAGAGTAATTTATCAAACAGCTTGGAACCTTCTTCAATCCCACCTCCAATGTAGTTTTCTTGGTCAGTTGACATCCTCCTCCTGTCTGTGATAGAAAATGTGTATTTTTGGAGATGCATTTAGTACAAGCAAAGATGCAAAGATGTAACTGCAGATTCTCACCGGCCTTTTTATCAAAGAGAATGGCTTTTCACTTGGATATAAAATTTGTCTGCTCTTCCTTTCTGGGGTGAAATTACTCGCCAACACAATGCTGGGAGTTTCTTGGAACGCTGCTGTTTACCACAGACCTGGGGCAGCAAAACAGGCATGACAAGGAAGACAAGACCTATGAAAAAAAATTCCTCTTCAATACCTCGGTGCATTCTATGTCAAGTCCATGAAAACATTACCTGAAATTGCAATGCATTTGCCAATTACTTCAACTAATGTCTGCCATTTTGAAAAGAAATTTATCTTCGATGTTGTTGCTGCTGCAAATGCTCCTCCCTTATTCACAAAGTAGTCATGGCAACTGAAAAATGGTTTACTTGAAAAATCAGCCGTGATTTTATTGCTTGTCTCTAAAATAAAAAGGAGAAAATGTAAAAAAAACTCCATTAATTGAGAGCAATTACAGTGTTTAGGATGTAAAAACAGTTTATAAGGAATCTAAATCCCAATCTGTAGACAACATAGCAATGCTCCGCAGCGGTTAAGGATTGTTTATGTTGTTGTAGTTGTCACTTAGGCCATTTCTGAAAAAAATGGACTCGCACACTGAAGATGAGTTTTCATTATCAGCTGCAGAGTATCTCGGTTAGTTGCTTGAATATAAAGTTATAAAATTCAGCAAGTTTCAAAGTTTCTTCTCATCTCTTGCTCTTGCAATGAACCAATCTTTTAAGCAAGTTTTTTGAGAAATGAACGATCTTCTTAGTGGAGAAAGAAATTTTTACGTCTTGGTTTCTTATGCAGCAAAATTTTCCTCTCAAACACTTTGTAACTCAACGTTTCATTTTCTTCTAGACAAACATCACATCAGTGTTTATTTCGAGGTAGGTTGTTTTTAACAAATAAAAATTTTGTTTCTAAAATCCCATTTTACATTAAACTTTAAAGTATTTGTTTCTTTTCTAAAAAATCAGCTTTATTATAGAATATCTTTTTGCACTAATCATTCGGTTTTTTCTTTCAGGATGCGATAACACAACTTCTGGAACATGCGGAGGAAAATGCGAAAGTTGATGCAACAAAATTCTTTTACGAGTAGTAAGTTCATAATGGTGACGTTGAGAAAATAATAATTGACTTTTTATAAAGCAGTAATTGAATTGAATAAATTAGTGAATGATTGAATTAGGAAATAAATAAATGAATGGATATCAAAACGAAAGAAAGAAAGGTTAGAATGGGTAAGTATAGCAGGAAATGAGAAGCATAAAGATCGATGGATGAAGGAATAAATTGAAAAACTGTATGAACAACGAAGGAATGAATGGTTGAATGTGTGAACGAAAGAAGAATGAAAGAATGAATAAGCGAGTGAACCAGTTGAAAAACAAAGATTGCGAACGAAAAGAGTTATTTAACGAAGAGAAAGAAACAAAGAAAAGATTTGATAAGCAGATAAAGTTATGATAAGAAGTAAAAAATAGTTAGATAATAAATAAAACCTTGTATTATTTGACTTAGTTTTACCAGCGTACGTCATGGAGAACACACGTTATTACGGGATTACAGTTTCATCAAAACGACACCTCATAATAAATCATCCTTCATCCGAAGTTTCTGGAAGTGCTTTCGACCTATTGGAAAAAACGGAGGTAATGCTGTCATATGGCTTAATTCTTTACAATATCACAGAATTGATAAATAGCATTCACTATGTTTGGTTAAGATATTTTAGAATGTTCTCGCCGCATGGACTTATAAAGAAGACGCTTAGAAATACAGGTGGTGCAGCTTTCTCTTATCTCCCAATGTAAGCAGGTTGTATTCTGCAGTCACTAGCCCCAGATTCTAACCGCAGGAACCCTTCACGCAAACGGGCAAATGGGGCTGTTCCTTAGTGCTGGGTATGAAACGATGAGTGCGTCTGAAGAACTGAGGATGGGCCTCCCATGTCGGGCTTTCATTTCATTCATTCCTTCGTTGTGATTTGTAAACGTTGCGCTGCAAGGGGATCAGAGTCGGGAAACATCACTGTTCCAGGGCTGGGAGCCGTGAGGAAGGCTACTGAATACAATAGAAGCAGCAAGGCGACGCCCAAATCACGGTCTATTTCATAAGCTTAATTGGCAAGAGTGATGATATTGAGCCATTAAGCCTGAAATAGGTTCAGCACTTTTCTTAGCTCTGATGTGTGCATAGATAAGCGCTGTCCACGAAATAAAAATTGATCGTACATTAATTCACTGAAATATTTTAAAAATATTGTAATAATAACTGGTTTTAAATCTTTATTTCTAGGTTTACTCAATGTTAAAGAATATCACTCACTTGTTTGTCTTCTCTGTCCTGATTTTCCATTCGAGGTTCTCCAAAAAACTGCACAGTAAGTCGAGCCATCGATCTCCAATCTGAACATTCGCTTTCTAGATCCTACCTATTAAAGCTACATTTCTGAAAAACCAAAAAACCGTTAAATATCTCTACCATTTTATTTATTTTCCAGAATAATCCTAATGGATGATGCTATGGATTGTTTGATGTCTTTCTCCGATTTTCTTTATGCTTTCCAGCTTCAATTTTACTTTGAAAGTAAGTTGCAGCAATAAATCTTGCTGAATTTTTTATCTATCGTTTCATTGACTTCTTTTATGAAATGCTTGCGCCAAGCTTCTTAAACTTCTCCATGTGAAATAAAAATTGCTTTTTCTTATTTACCCATCGTCAATTTGATCAATCTTTTTGTTATCATTTTTTCAGCTTTTTTGGAGAAATGTTCCGAAATTTATCAAGATCTAGCAAAAGAGTATGCAAAACATGCATCAACTGGAGACAACAAAATAGGCAATAATGAGGGCATAAGTAGCAAAATTTTCATGGATGCTATATCAAACTCGATTTACAAGAAAAACACGAAATTCAGGTCAGTTATACCCTGGGTACCAGACCCACAAATTGGGATATTAAGAATATCACTAGTATCCCAATGTGTGGGTCTGGCACACAGGGTAGTGAGTAGAGGACACGTGTTGAAACCTTTTTAATGATGCTATTTCTTTTAACGAAGATAATGGAAAGCCTACAAATAACAGGACTGCTCCTATTATTTACTTTATCGTGATCTTTCGTTGTGGATGGGGGGGGGGGCTTCGTTTATTGCAGAGATTCGCTTTAAATCAAACCTTTGTAGATAGTTCCTTGGTAAAGCTAGATTAGTCCTTTGGATCCATATCAAAGTATTAACCCTTTCACCCCCGGTGATCATGCAGCTGTACAGTGACGGTTTAAGCGTCTGCCTAGGTTGCAAGGGGGTATAGAAATGAATGATGCTGGAGCGAAGCGGTGTTTCCAGATACTGAAGCGATTAGACTCCCCCTTTAAAGAAATTACCAATTCTCGTCGAAGTTCACTAGGCCTAATGGTCTCTCCATGAAAGAGGTGAATAGGCAAACTGGCTTGATATTAGAAATACTGTCTTTGATGCGCTATGCTAACACTACTCAATATTTTACAGCTCTCCACCAGAAGCGTCGATCAGTGACATGCTATCATCTGTAAACACAGTATCGTTTTATGGTTTTTTGATGGCACTGACAAAGAACTCAGCTGTCAATGCAAGTATCGGTAAGTTCTAAGTCTTTCATGCGCCAAATATTTGTCCATTTCAACTCCGATAATAAATATTTCTATGTTACAAATACCAAAGTCACCATCACTTGTACCATCTTGATATCGATGATTCTCCTCTTTCAGGTATTCTTCCAGATAAGACTCAAGTTATGGACTTCAATGACAAAGATGCTATTGCAAGGTGAGAAGAGTAAATTAGAAAAATTGTGGACCGAGTTGAGTGCCGAGTTCTTCTTTGCATTAGTCCTGCCAAGGCTAATGTGCTGTAGTAGGTTTGCACTTTGCACTTTGTACTTTGCACCGTTATCACATGTTCATTACATTACTGATCACATGCTTCTTGCCATGGCACATGCGCACTGTAAATAGTATATAAAGCCTTGTAATTGTAATTAGAGTTAGTTGGGATGGATTATCTAGTTAATGTTTGAACTATGAAATGATGATAATGATTAAATGAGTTTCCCTTAGTGTGAAACTGACAAATCCTAAAGCTCTACCACAGTGCATGGAGGGGCCGTGGCATGTCTATAATTCTGGTTCTCTCATTCTTTTGCAGATCATCACCAAGACCGTTGAGTGCAAAGCCACCTCGACCACCATCACGAACGAAGTCATCAAAATGAAACACACGAGGCGAATTGCAAGCATCATCTGATACCATCTACGTTCAGGCAGATGCCATGGATTATTGATGAAATGAACAATACCGATGCAAAACATGTGCCATGGCTAAAACTGCCATTTCGGAAGCCGACGGCATTAACTCAAAACTTAAAATGCTGCCACAGAAACTGAAAACGATACTTTTCCGGGCTAGATATAATCCGGGACCTTACTTGAACGTTCAATGTTAACATTTAATTTCAGCATCCTCTGAACAATTTTACAACCGCTTCTAGCGAACTAATGAGATGGTAGAAGAGGTAAAATCAAACAGAGGAGGCAAAAAAGAATGAATTCCATATTATGCATAATAGTTCTTGCTTCTCCAAACAAGAATTGGGCGATATATGATTTTTTGAACATAAAATACAACATTATTTACACGACGGTTCACTTTGCACGAAATCTTTAATTTTTAATAAAAAACAACTGTATTCAACAATGGTAGTAAAAACAACATGTAGGCCGCTCGGATATTTATCTGTCTTTGACGGAGATGAAAGCCATGGCCTAAACCTTGCAAATTGAAACATTGCAAACGAATATTGCTGCTCCAAGCAAGCAAGCGTGCGGATAGCATAGTTTAATATTGATTAGCATAAAACCTGGAGTTTTTAAGCCTGCGAAACTTTGAATATGTTTCTCAGCTCATGTGGGCCAGAATTGTGAATCCAAGGCTAAAACCAGCTCCTCTTTGTTCAGGTCAAATAGGAGGAAGATTCGCCAACTTGTTGAAAATTGGTTACCTATCTGACTTATCTTGATCTCGGCCAAATAAACTGAGGCCATAAACCAACTTGGACACAATTTCTTAAACCCAAAGCCATGCGTGCACATACATTGTACCTTTGCAAATTTACAATCTAACTATGCTTGTCAATTAAATTCCCGATAAGCATCATGCTCTGTGGGTAGTGCTTTAATTGCTCCTGTTAAACCCAAGAAAGGTTATTGAGGGCTGGCGATGCATTTCCAAGCCAATACCTTTGATTTTTCGGCCTATATATTGTCTCTACTTCCTCCAATTACAATTAACAATATCTGTACCATTACACAATAATTAAGCAAAGATGCGTGAATTAACTTGGATGAAAAGAAAGGCGAAGCATGACCCGAGTTTCAATAAGGAGAAAGAGAAAACTTGTGAGAAAGTTTGTGAAGAAAAACTCAAACTAAGAAATTGCATGCAATACAAGTTGATAAAGGAAGCGCTATCATTGGTTAAGATGTTAAGTGAGGCTGTGTCAAATCGAGGCAGATCAATGATGAGCACAAAAGGATGGATGATGGAAGAGAATGGATAAATAGTTGCTTGGGAAATGTATTATAAGTAAACATATATAACAAATACGAAAAACAAACTCCTACCCGCATGTCTCTAAAGGTTATTCGGCCTAAGAGCGTTGGAATTAACAGGCTTATAAGACAATATTCCTAATTTCAAAGTAATATAAAAAATTATTAAAAAATTAACAAATTGGTACAAAAATCAATCGGTAAAATAAACTGAAATTCACACACGTTAATTGACGAAATTATCCAGACATGGATGGACTAGGCTGTGTTTCAATTGTTTATGCACACAAAGCGATTACCCTCCATCATGGTTTTACCTTGAGGCCTAGGAAAGAAACAACTACTCTCCAGTTGAGCAGAGTTTCAGAAACAGAGACGCGATTAGAATGATCTTCAAGGTTATAATGATGAAACTAAAAGTCACAGGGCTCATGGTGACCCTTGTTAAACATCAGCAGTGGAGGAGCCCTTGTAAATCAGCATTGCTGAAGGGCCATCCTCCTTAAATACGTGAAATGAATCAATGACCATTGATGTCCGCTGTTTTAGGGCCTAAAACGTAGATGAACGGTAAACAAAAACGTATGTCAGTGAAATGGCCATGATTGTGCCCGAACAAGGAAGCTTTCATTTTGATAAACAGCGCCCTTTACAAACGGAACTAAGGCCAATTGATTGTGTAGCAGCACTCTTATCAAAGTGTTTGAAAAAGAGGGTTTTAGTTATCAAACATCGGTTTAAGCCCATTTCTGAATTTATTATAGATGTTTTTCCACTTCTAAAAAAGGCACGTTGAACTTTCTACTGAAGTTTGAACAGCCCGATAAATCATTGCAAGAGAAGAGTTCACCGCCGCCAGTAGTTTCAAATGATTCGAATGATTGTCAAGAAAGGCCGCTTGCTCTTGGAAATGTGTTCTAAGAAAACTCTGCAAATGCAAGATGAATTATAAACTATTTCTGCTAAGAGTAGTCTGTTACGACACGGAAATTGTCTTAGGCCCACAAAGGGAGAATTTTGCGAGATTCGTACCTACATCGTAGGCTACCGTGGAGGAAATCGCGTGCAAACGCAAAATACATCAATCAGACCACGCTTTACGTGTGAATGCAAAGACAAAAACTGGTTCGGGTCCGATCGATTTGCGTGTAAAAAGAGTCAAAGTTGCGTGTTTGCAGTGTTGATCATGTCGTGCATAAGTTGAACTCGGGTTGAGTAAAAATGAATAACGAAAAATAAAAAATAGATTACGAACAGAAAGATCAACGAAGAGAATTTAACATAAAAAGTTCTAATATTTGAAATTTATTTGAAATTATGCGGATCCGCATAAATTATTGAATCAACGTTGCGGGTGACTGATTGCATAATCTTCTAAGCTAATTATGGCGTTTTGTTTTACGCTTCTCAAAAGAAACAGAACCGTTTTAATGTGTGACATTTCTTGATTTCTTCGATTATGCTAACCTAGGGAACCATCCTTAATCACAGCCGGGTTTTTTGCACCCATAGGGCCAGGACAAATTTCTTTTACAAATGACTAGCTTGTACATTAGAACACGCTTTTGGGCTTAAGTGTCGCAAAAACGCCTGTTGCTTGCTTTCTAGTTTTAATAAGGTTCTTGCATGTACAGTTGCCAGGGCTTGGCACCAATTTTTTTCCATTGCTATTGAATCAAATATCTTCTTTAAACAATTCTGGGGAACCAGACCTTGTAGATTTAACCCTCTTTTTATGCCATGATTATCTGCAACTCCCCTGCCCTTCCTCTCAAAAGCATGAGGGCACCATGATTCGAATACTCCTTCACGTTCCTGCGTCCATCTCGCCTCTTTTTACCACGCAGCACCCACCAATAGGGAGGGAAATTCAAATATTACAATATATGTTGCTCGTTCAATTGATATCCCGGCAATTTAACAGGGAGTACAACTCCATGGAACATATAACATCTAAAACCCTTAATCAGTAACCACTGGTACATCAAAACTGGCCATTCTAGCAATTTTTCAAATAACTTTTGATGCTCTGATGTTTTACGGCACAACAGAAACAAACTCTGGTACTAAAAGTAACCTTTGATACAACGATGTGACCTTTGCTACCCACTATCACCTTTGATACTCTAAGGTGACCTTTGACACTTAAATGTCACATTTAAGGTTTCTAGGCAACAGCTGTCACAACAGCTGCCACTTTAGAATACCCATGGCATTTCTGTGCCGACAAATGGCACTTAAGGTGGACCAGTGAATCAAATTATCCATTATTATCAAATTGTTCTGTTATCAAATTACCAAATACCTTCGCAAATTCTTTTCTTTGAATTGAAATGTCTCTTGTATATGAATTTCATTCTGCCAAAGTATTCCTGTGTAAATTCCAAGATTTATACTTCTGCCGCGGGTTTTTAATAAATTTCCTGAAATGATGAAGATAAAACAGTGCCTTTTACCAAGTGAATACTTCATGCCATGGATTGAAAAAGAAGCGAGAAGCAAAGGAATTTTAATTGCCTGCATCTTACGGAGGACATGACTCAGCAAAGAAGTAACAAATCAGAAGTAAAGAACAGAATTAAAGCTTACGTTGCAGACTATAAAAGTATCAAAACAAAGTCTGCGCTAACTAGAAAGATTTCATGTTCTTAGGACTCTCGCGTAGTTAGAAGTGTATTTGACTGATGGACAGTGGATTTGACTGATCACGATCACGATTTTGCAATCCAAGGCAGTCTTATTGAGAAATTATGGTCTTGTGGAATGCACTCTGATCTCCATTTTCAATTATTTTGACGCACAAGATAGTTGAAAGACAACTAGCTAGAATCAATATTCCAAGTAACTCTGTCACTTACCTTTTTAATCTATTTTTGTATTCTTCTATCTGTGAATCAAACATAATGTAAACCATTAAAACAAATGCATGCGCGAAAATATCATCATAAATATAATAGAAAATAAATAAATAGAAATAAAAAGATTCTTATAAATATCATAAAAACGTAAATACCAATTTGTAAAAAATATCAATTTGTGAATATACTTCACCTGCTAGGGGGGACTTTTTGTTTCGATGAGCTGGCGAATTTAAGTTTTCACTTCCACTTGATCCACTTTGTTGTGAAATATCAGATTCAGTCGACCCCCGTCTTGTCAAGACAGGATGATCTCGACGCTCTCTTCCGCGATCCTTTTTGAACTTTTTACGCCACGAACGACTTCGTTTAAAATCACCATCGCCCAACTAAAACGGGGGGAGAACTATTAAAATCATGGTAGAGATGAAATTCAAGGTTTAGAGAGGAATTTAACTGGAATGAATAAAATTAATAAAAAAAATAAACAAAAACTCACATCAGATTTCGCTTCGGCATGTGCAACTCTTTCAGGACAAAGTGCCGTCAATTTTGCAAATTCTCTCTCAACTATTTGTCTCGCCTACCAAGCAAAACAGAAACATTACACATTACATTATAAATATGAGAGAAGCATGGCATGGATGGAGGCATATATCAAGATACAGCTACGGATAAATGAAGGAAGTATGAAATAGCAGTTTACAAATACCTGGGAATTAGTGCTTGGTATCTGAAGATGGTATGTTAGGCTTCCTACATCGAATGTTTCGTCAAATGCAATCACTGATCCGTGAATTCCTGACTGCTGTAAACAATGTGCGAATTCGTCAAGTCCTATTGATGAGACCCACTTTATCACTCTTTCATTACTCCAAACATGAATGTCTAGAAAGCAAAGATAACAAAAAGTTAAAAGCAGCATATCCAATTTCCTAACAACTGCTTGATCAAATATTTGAATCCAAGGAAAATGATTTATGTTAGCATTATGCCTCTAACCACCAACCTCTAGATTCTAGCCTCTAGCTCTCATTTCTCACTAGCCTTTAGACTTGAGCCTGTAGCCTTTAACCTGTGATCTTTAGCTGTTACCCTTTGGCTTTTAGCATCTAGCTTTTCGCTAGCCCTTAGTATTTAGCCTTAAGCTCTAGCTTTATAGATTTTAGCTACAGAATGAAAGATTAGACTGGAGTTGGTATTATAATTCCCTTGTACTGGAGAGGAAACTACTGAGAAATTATGGAACAAGGGTGAATAAAAGGGCATAGCTAATGTATGTGCTGTTTATCAACTGTAAATACAATACAGATTAATTTGCAATTGATTTTAATTATGCATTGAAACAATAATCATCTTACCTTTGTTATCTTTCTCGCAATCTCTCCGCCGTCTTTCCAGGACCTTTATAATCACATTGAGATCAGATCAAATAAGAGATTAAAAGGTTATCATATTCGATTGGCAGAAACTGGGCAACAATTGTGAATTAAAGACAAAGAATAGTAGGTAACAGATTGTCACATAAACAAAATGAAAAAGAAAGGCTTACCCTTCGATCATAATTCAACATCTCTAGACATTTAGTTCCAAGAATTATACTATTTCTGTGAAAGGAAGAAAGAATAGATAATAGATAGTATATGATATTATATAAGATAATATACTGGAATGTAATGTGATGTAATGAACTGTAATGTAATTTAATGTAATGTAATGTAATTTAATGTAATTTAATGTAATTTAATGTAATGTAATGTGATGTAATGTAATGTAATGTAATATAATGTAATGTAATATGATGTGATGTGATGTAATGTACAACGAACAAATATGTTTATTATCAAAATCACAAAATCTGCACATCATACCTGTGGAATCCATCAACTACTTTTAAATACTTTTGAAATTCTTTTTTACTTATATGCTCTAACATTCTAGCGTCTACCAAACATTCCAAAAAAGTATTCTAAAAACAACAGAAATAAAAATTATCATAACAAGAACAAACCCAAAACATGCAGTTATTTATCATTATCCTATTTATTTATCAACAAATCATTAATTTGTCGGTATTTAAAGACGATGAAAGGTATAGCCTAATCTAAAAACAATTAAACTAAAATAATTTAAAAACAATTAAACAAAGGAATAAGACAGTGGGAATCAGATTCATGTCTCCTTCTTTCTATTTATCTATCTTTATTTGGGTTTATTTCTAAAGTTAATTATATACAAGACCCTAATTAATAGTAATCCCGAAAGATTGAGGCTTTCCCATTTAAATATCTGCTGCATTATCACAATAATATTATTATCATTATCATCATTATGTCTTCAATTCTTGCTCACTAAACTCTTCTCCGTATTTTTACGCACCGCGTACTTTCCATGTTGCCGTCTAAATAATGAACGGACTGATTCCGATCTTCTCGTATATTGAACTACGCATGCTTATACAAACTACCTAAATAGTGAGGTTTGTGTTGTAGTAGTTGAATATGAATTAGAAATATTCAATTAATATACACAAATAAAAACCGTACCCTATATTGACTTAATCCTAGACTCGGTAACCATTCGTGGGCTATCCAAAAATGATTCATATCTCCAAAAACCAACGACTGAAAGAGAAATACACAAAAACATCAGCTCAAATTGCCATGCAGCCCCTAAGTCAAGCAAGCAAGAACTGTAAATTTTAAGCGAAAAAAAGTTCTGCTAAGGTTTCTAATGAGCGAATTAGCCGTGAAACACTAGTGACAACTGGGGGACAGAACTGGCACACTATTGGGGAGGAAACACACTATTGTTGAGGGTTTGCTGTAAAAAAGGACATTTGAAAACAATTTATAATGATTTGATATGATAATATTAGAAATACTTACAGTTTTAGCTGTAGGAGGTGCCATTGGGCTGGTAACGTTGACCATTTCATGAATAGCCAATCGCAATTTTAGTCGATGTAATGGGTTGTTTACACCAATTTCATGTTGTATTTCTGTATCTGATAATGCCTGCAACACAGAACATGGCACGTAAGAAACTAATGCATGTAATGCAATTGCAAACCTTCAGGTAGTATCTTTCAGGGGGGGGAGGTGTGTGCAAATGAGAGATGTGCTATGTCGGAGGTGTGCAAAAGTGATAGGTGTACAAAGGGGTAGGTGTGCAAAAAAGGAGGTTGTGCAAAGGTGAGGATTGTGCAAAGGTAAGGGGTGTGCAAAAAGGAAAATGTCAAATGGATCACCCCTGGCATGCTGATTGACGCAAAATAAAAGGCCCTTTTTGGTTGATTGGTTGATTGGTTGATTAATTGATTGATTGATTAATTGCTTGATTGGTTAGCTGGTTGTTGGTTGAGGGATAAAAAAGTATAAGAATATATTTAGTTACGTACCGACATGATTGAGCCGCTTTTGACATTTGCTCTGCATGCTGCGATGTACCAGTCAGGCAGTTTTAGCCATAGCTTAAAATTAAAAATTCATCAACTTGGTATTACCAACAAAACAATGAAAACAGTAAAAAAAAATCAGCAAATTAATGCATTCAAATGAAAGATTGTGTTTCAGAGGAGAAGTTTAAAAGGAGACTTGAAGCGAAGAAAAAATTTGCCTCTATTTCTAAAGTAATTGACATCGCAGTCACGATAAATGCATTCCAGGGCCGACTTTCACGGCCTGATTTCAAATATCCGAAGCAAAAAGATTGAAAAACCGAATCAAAATACCTCTAGCCATGCCAAAATGGTCGGGGCATTCCATGATGAAAATGGCGTCCTTGAATGGATCACATCTTCCAATAACTTCTGCTTGATTCTCCTCTCGGTATCACGTTGTCCATCATGTTCTGAATTCAACAAAGACCTGTCTGGAACAGCATTCATTTCTTTCGACCTCACTTTCGATTTACTTGAGAATATTTTTCCTATCGAATTCTTGAGGCCACGCTTGCCGCTGCGCTTCGCCAAGGATTCCATGCTGCTGCTCAGGCTGCTTGGGTTCGAAGGGTAATCGAAACCAGATCTAAACAAATTGAACACGTGTTGAGAAACATAGAAACATAAAGTTCTGATTTGTAAAATATTTAATTAATAACTAATAAATTATTTTATAAACTAACTAATTAATTGATTAATAATCAAAATAATTCCATAAAATTTCAACAATTTAAATAATTCCTTTCATCAATTTTTGCCATCTAGAGTGAAAGCTGCTTTAAAAGAAAATACAAATAAATAACAAATTTCAGGTTTGAAAAGCAGTTCTACGTCATTAGCGTGTTAAATACTTAATACATAAATACTGCATGGGAAGCTTTCTTAAACAAATAACCAACCTTTCTCTATCCGGTTCAAAATTCGCCCATCCGGGCACGCTCAGACCATGTCCGTGGGTGCTGACATCGCCCCCACTTTCCGTTGAATCTGACGGCAATGATCCAGGTGTATCTGGCGCCCTCGTTTCACCTTCTAGCCTCTCTTGCGATCGCCCAGAGCGTATAATTAGTGGCCTCGTATCCAGGGGATCGTGGCTTGTGAATGGAAACGCAATCCCTGACTCGGTTTCAGTAGCCTCGTTTGAGGCTTTCCTCCTGTGAAAACCATCTCCTGTGTATCTATTTGCTCTTTCCTCCGATCTGACCAATGAGTGCTCGGATGCGGCTGTTGATGACGTCACGCTAATCTCGTCCAAGCTGCTAGTTTCACTGCCGACGCGGCGTTCAATTTCTTCCGCGCGCAGCTCCGTCGTCCTGTGCTCCACTTGTAAAAGACTAGAAAGTAAAGAATTAATAAACAAACAGACAACATTAACTAATGTCTAAACACGAAATCAAGCCTTATGTTGGCATTTTAAAATATACTTTTAGCAAAGGCCCGACCAATATTGTTTTTCAGGAGATGATTTTTTTGAAGAAACCATCTAGAACTGGCCAGAACCATCAAGCAGCATCTAAATCAAGCCAGAACTCGAGAGGAGAGCTTGCAATGACAGCAAACGCGGCTTTGTCTTTCTTCTTCTCTGTGGCAAGAATGTATTCTCCATGTCAGCCAATGTCTAATTGTCATTTCAAATATATGGCTCAAACAGATAGGATGACAGACCAGAATGACGGACAACACTTACGCTAATTCTTTATTGATTGCATCCAGTTGTTGTTGTAATACATTCGCCAAATGCTGCGCATCTCCCGATGACAGCGATTCCAACGCAGCGTCATCTATTTTTGGTACTTTCGGTAAACTGAAATCTTGGCTCTTAACCGAGCCTCGTTCTGATACAACGCTTTCTGTGTCATCCTCGTTCACAGATGCTGCATCAAAAGCTTTGGTTACTGACGACACAACAGTCGCTTGTGACATTTTTTCCCATTCTTGTTCGTTTATGGTCAGGATTTTCGTCGGGTCGCCTTCCAAACTTCGCACTCGGGCGCGCTCTTCGCGTTTCTTCACCTTCTGCTCGTCAGTCAGCGGTTCTCCATTGCTTCCCTGCGTTCGCATTGATAAAAGTGTCTTGTTCTGGGCACCCTGTATTAAAATTAATATTATAAACATGAAAAATAAAAAATAAAATATCAGTATTAATATGATTATAATGAATAAGCGTGTAAAACAACACGGTGTCAAATAAATTAATGGAGAGAATTTTAGAAGGAATAGGAAATTACAAAGAAAGTTTAAAAAGAAAATTCGTAAATCACATAAAAATAAATAAGAGTCGTTTTCAGCAAAGCTAAATGAAGAATGGAAAATAAAATGTTAAAGATTAAAGCTTCTTATTTCAATGCTTCGGAATTCCTTTTAATTTCTCACTCAAAAAGCAACTTTTAGAAAGCCAATATCTTTGAAAGATATTACGAATTCTAATCAATAGTAAACTGAACAAAATAGAAGAAGAAAACATATCGTTTACCATTTCTCTCTGCAAACTTTCTAAAGCACGTTTGGTTCTGTCTAACTCTTGTGCGATTGCATTCTGTCAAAAACAAAAAGAATAAGTCAATTTCATTCCATGGTTTACAAAAAGCATAATACAATTTCGAATAGTATAACAAATTATGTACAGAGCGTGGAGAAGAGGCCTTCACTTTCAATTTAAGATGCATTTGAGCATGACTCAGTGCCTTCAATCATAATCCTACGTCACCATTTCACCCCCGGTGATAATACTCTTGTATAGCAGCAAATAATACGCTTCATTAGATTGCAAGGAGGTACGTGAAATCAATGATGTTGAACCAAAGAAGCCATAAAAATCACTATATGCAGATGGATCCCAATACAGAGAGTGTCCGCCCCCCCCCCACCCCTGACAAATTAGCTATTCCAACCAAAATTCATTAGGCCATCTGGTCGTTCCAGGGGCAACGAGCATTGTGTTGAAAAACATCTAACAGTTACAGTAAATGACAAAATGGTCCATTTAACAATCCCTTTTATGAATATCATTTTTTTTACCTTCTGTTCTAATCCAGTCATCCTCTCTTTCAAGTGTTGCTGCAGCCTCTCATTCGCTTCCCTTAGCAGTTTATCAACTGTTGCTTGAAGACGAGAGTTGTGCTCCTCCATGGTCTTCTCACGCTGTCGCAGCTACAAAAGGTTAACAAATTGAGCATAAAATGCGATTGGTAAGGGCATGTCATGTCAACGTAGCATCCGAAATAGATCACATGGAAATGGTAAGTGATCACATGGAAATGGTAAGTGCTCACTTGCAAATTGGAAGCGGTCACATGATAGATCCTTAACGTCATTAATCTAAATTTTTTCTAACCTTCGATAATTCAGCCGTTAATTCTTCTTGTTGTGTTTGCAACTGCTGCAGCCGCTCCTCCGCAGTAAAGTTTCTTTCTTCAGCCTATAAAATGTTAGAATAACGGTAGCTTTTATTGCTACTTTTGAGAAAGTGACAATGAACGAAATGACAACAACCCCCTGCATTAGAAAATATCAATCATAGAAAATACAGTATTGTGACTGCTATCCATCTGTAGCGTGAGGGGGGTGACACCTTTAGGGATGGGAAATTTATCATTCAAAGTCGTTTACACTGCGGAGAAATCAATGAAAAAATTGACAGTGATGAAGAACTTCAAAGAAAACAATGACACACTTTGCCCCACTTGGCCCCGCTTGCCGGGGGCAGATGGGATGACGGACTGCCCCACATTCCTCGCCGTTACAGCGTATTATTAAGCCAAAGCCCAAGTGTCTAAGAGTGTCTTTATGTCTGAGTATATGATGCTAAAAAATTGAGTAGTTTCAGCTTACTATGCGAGCAGACATGGTGATTATTGAAGAAATGTTGTGGTGGAGGTTTATTGGTGTACTGCTGAGATAAGGCCAGCTTGGATAATCAATTAATTGCAGACTTAAAGTTGGGTCAAAGAGGTGATATAGCAGTAATATGTCTTTATTTACATCATTTCAAACAATGATTAAGGGAGACACGACATTTATGCTACAAAAATCACATTTTGTCATGCAAAAACAGCTCTACGTCTAGGCCACTTTTTGCATTGCAAAAAAACTCTGTCTTCTAAACACTTCTCACAATGCAAAAATTACGTTTTGCCTTTGTAAATTACTACATGCCCTCCAAAATCCACATGTTGTTCGGCATAGTAACTTTTTACCCCCCCCCCCCCAAAAAATAACGCCTTCTGCCATACTAAACCCTAATAAAGAAGGTGCCATGCAAAAAGTTTGGCAAACGGCATTTTTATTGCACCAAGCTGTTCCAGATTCTGGGATAGGGGGGGGGGGTGGAATTATCCTTTACCACACACGAAACCCAAGAGGGGCAGTGACCACATTTCAGACAGAGATTAGCGTATGGGGGGGGTCAAACTATAACCCAAAAAGATGGATTAAGTCAAAATTTTGCACCCAAAAATATTGGTATCAAGCAGATCTCCTACCAATACGGGATTAAAATTTTGATAGAGGGATGGGTCAGCGTTGTTGCTCTATTTGTTTCACAAATTAGATTACCCTTAATGTATCACAATAATCGAACCCAAAATATCCCATAGAAACGACTCATATTATGATTCATAACTTTCCTAACTTTAGAATCAATTAATTGGAGATTTGTGGCTTCGTCATGAAGATATAGGATAATTCTATTACAAGCGTGAGATAACATCAATCTTTTAAGGGTTTTTACAACAACCATACCTCATTTAAAGCTGCAACCCTATTGGCCAGTTCCTCTTCGATTTTTGGTAATGCTTCTGCCTTCTCGTGCAGCTGGTTAAGTCTTTGTTCTGAGAAGGACAGCTGCTCCTCGAGGTTCTTGATCTTCTCATCTTTCTGTAATCAAATCGTTATCTCCAAATACAAATGAGTCTCCAAGACGTTAAATCTATTCATGTAAAGTTGAATCAAGCCCAAGCATATGATTCCAAGCCGACGGAAAATTTAACATGAGCTTAATCGACTTTTCTCCTATCTAATTATTCTCATCCTTTGTGGTCAACGGTTCATCTGACGTCATAGAATAACACATTTACTATTCTGCAGGTTTTTTCAGTAATATTTGCAAACAGATCTCATTTGAACAGAGTTGAATTTCAACAAACGTTTGGAGGACAAAAACGACCGCTTCTATAAGCGACCTTTAACTGGAAAGTCTCTTTGAATAACAAAATTACAGGGAAGAACAGCAAAGATTAATTCACATAGAAATCATCATCATTGATGATTAATAAATCGACTGATTGACTGATTGATCGGTGGATCAGGGGGAATGATTAACTGGTTGATTGATTGATTTGAATGATTGATTTGATTGATTGATTGAATGACTGATTAACGATTATTGGCGATTTATGATTGAGTAATAAATTGACTGGCTACTGATCGGTTGATCGATCGCTCATACAGTGATTAAATGGTTGACTGACTGATTGATTACCTAACTCATTAAGAGACCTGTAGACTTGTTGATTTACTAATTGGTAGGTTGATTAAGCGACTGAATGATTGATTATTTACTTGATTGATTGATTGATTGATTAAATGATTGAATGATTGATTGATTGATTGATTGATTGATTCATTGATTCATTGGTTGATTGATTGATTGATTTGCACCAAATAGCGATTATAGGAGTGATTATTTACCCCAACGAGTAGCAATTGATAAGTTGAATTGCAGAAACACGATCGCGACAAACCTGTGCTATAGTCAAAAGGAAACTTTTCAATTTCGTCTGCGTTCTTTCGTTATTTTCCGATGAAGATGTTAATTCATTCTGTGATCGAACATATCTTTTTTCCAATGTTATAATCCTCTCCTCCATATCGGCCTTTTGTGCAAGAACCTGTTGAGAAAGAGACAGCTATATCTCATTGTAAACAAAAGGCGCACCAAGTTTCATGGGCCTAGAAAATTGAATTCGATAAAAATTCCTTAATGAGGTCGAAACATGTGACCCCTTTGCAACGTGTATATAGTGTGCAGGAAATATTATTATCAGCAAACCTCCTCAGGGTTGCCAAACTTGGAACGGTAATGTATTTTTAGCGCAGCGCCCGAACTCCTAGTTTCCCGACATGGCGAAAAACAAGTTACCGAAGCATCACCGAACACCTATATATCAGTTTGAAGTGAAGTATTAAACACAATCCCTGGACCATTGGTAGCAAATTTCAACAAAGGTCTAAAAGTATCAACATGAAGGGTCCATAAAATGTGTTTTTATGCGACAAACCTCTTCGATGTCTCTTTGAAATTTCAATTTCGCTTCGTGTGCTGAGTTCAGTTGTCTGCTTGCCATCGCAAGCTGTTCCTCAAGGTTCGTGACTCGTTCCTTGGAATCTTTGGATTCTTTTCTCAGCTGAAATTGATTAACAAAAAGGCAAAATATATATCAATTATATCAAAGAAGGAACTGTAACTGGCAGAAAAATTATCAAGATTTCGGAGGTTGGGTTGGAAGCGAAAGTCAGTTTCGATCAAATGTGAGGTCTCTGGGGAACCATGAAATCGTTCGAATAACGAAGAGTTCGAGTGACAGAAAAGGTTCGAATTACGGACGTTTGTTCGAATTTTCGAAAGTTCGAATTACAAAAGACTTTTCACGGATTCAACTAGCAATGAAGATGTTGATAAAAACGATGTAAAATAAACAAAATGCCATGAAAATGACTCATTTCCAGTCCCAAAGAACTCACCTTTTCAATGTCTCTGTCACGCTGGTCCAATTTGTATTGCATGTCACTAAGCTCCTCCTGAAGGTCCTCCGTTGTTTCTGCTTGCAGAGGTCCATTTCCGATCTACAAAACAAAAATCGAATGTAAAATACTCCCTGCCTAGGCCAATAAAACAGTTCTCAACATGGCCTAAAACCTGTATCAAAGAACCAAGATGGTGGCATGCCATACATTCGCAGATGATCAGGATTAGTTTCAAAAATCTCTTTGCAAACTTTTACCTTCGCGGAATCTTGATTCAGAGCTAGACTTCGCTGGCGCTCTCGTCTTTCCAACAACTGTCGATTTTCCTCTCGCAATCTTTCAATCTGCAATAATCAGACACATTGCAGGTGAGTATCACCCATGTTATAAAGAAAATAAAAATATTGATAACCTTGAAGGGTATTTTCAGCTAATAAATGGATTATAAAAATGCTTTTAAATTTGAAGACCTTGCTATTTTTGTTATTTTACCTCTTGATTAGAAAGATTGAGCTCTTCTTCGAAACTTTTTGCTTTGTCCAAGGCTATTCGAAGCCTTTCTCGAACCTAAAATGTACAAAAAGCTTTGACTGCTGACCAAGGATAATCAACACAAGAGGATGGCTGCTTGATTTAACCAATCAGCGTTCACTCACACCTCGCTTAAGGTAGGGTTCTAGCATTCTATCTGCATCTACCTAAACTTCTAATACTTGGTACGTTAGGTTCAGTAAAATATGTCATTAAGTATATTCTTTTAAATAGATTTTGCAAAGTATTTATTTTAAACTACGACAGATAGCATTGGATGTAGATGTGCTGAGTGAGTATTGTGTAAGTCAACGCTCCCCTTGCATCAAAGAGTTCCCACTCAGTTCAGTCCATGTAAAGACAATAAATTTACATCAATTGGCCACTTTGAATCCAACTCTTTCCTCAACTACCTAGTTTCCACTTTTCCACCCTTTTTAACTTTTTCAAACCAAACACCTTCCTCTCTCTCTCCATACCCAAAGAACCCACTTTTTTCTCTGTTCCCTCTCTATTTGCACCAATACGCTAAGTCGTGACAATAAATAATGTTTTAGCCCTCCTCCACAGTAACCTTAGAAATGCTTCGTTATTACTTGCGTCTAAAAATATGCTTAACATTCTTCTCGTGGGTCGCATAGAATAAATATTTCTGCAGAAACTTTAAGTAAAGACGCATCTCTAGATAGAAAATTGAACTGAATTGAACTGTATTGATTTGAATTGAACTGAATTGAATCCAACGTTAGACAATACTATTAACTGTTTTTCTTCAGGGGGTAAAGTACAAGGTATTGCAAATGTTATGTTGGTAGTTTTCTGCAATAGTGTACGCTTTCAAATAATTATTCTGACTATGCTACTCCCTGAAAAGCGGACACTTCTAGCGTTTTTAACAGTTGAATGAAATAAATACGGGTGTGAAAGGGTTAAGTGACGTAATGTTACCTATGTGACGTCACATTACCTTTTCATCTAATGCTTTGTGGTGTTCAAACAGGGATTTGAGAGCCTTGAGTACTTCGACTTCAGAAGAAACCCCAGCCGACGTCTGCGCTTGCCGTTTTACCACAGTCATGCGAAGGGATCGCTCATGCCTTGACACTAAACACTCGAGGTGTTCCAACAGTAACTGGAAATTAAATGAGGCGTAATCAGCATTAATCTGAGTTAATAATGGACTATGGTTTATATTATCTGTACATTCTGTGAGGTTAATTGTTCACACGAGATGCATGTCAATATCACATGATACAATTCTATCGTAGGCGATGAATATTCAGATTGGATCTTCATAAAATAGAGAACTGAGTTCTCTAAAGTTAATGGGAAAGTATCCACTTCCGCTACCCAGATAAACGGAGGCGGTCACTTTAAACAATGGCATCCATGCATTATTTTCATTTGAAAGTAAAGAAACTATGTCGTTATTCTCGTTTGAAAGCAACATGCCAATTTTAACCATGGATCTTACAAGTTAGCTTTGTGATACGATTATTGAAAACTTCTTTCGACGTAGATTGTATTGTAAAACATTCTCATCTTAAACAGATCATTTCTTTGATAATTTTTACCTTGATGTTACTTCGTTCAGCTTTCAGTTCCGCGACCTCTTCGTCTCTTTCTGCAAGCCGTTCACGCATTTGGAAGATTTCTTTCGCCATTGTGACAAACTCCTGTACGAAAAGATTTGAAAAACTTACAATACAATGCAATGCAATACAATCCAATACAATGCAATACAATACAACAACACGATACGATGAATACAAAGCAACAACATTTAAAACAATGCAATGCAATGCAACATTACAATGTACAATACAACGGGATGTAAATTAACACACAACACAAGGGAAGAAAATAACATACAATACAATG
Organism: Catostylus mosaicus; assembly: GCA_964019065.1. Classification (NCBI taxonomy): domain Eukaryota; kingdom Metazoa; phylum Cnidaria; class Scyphozoa; order Rhizostomeae; family Catostylidae; genus Catostylus; species Catostylus mosaicus. The sequence goes on from OZ025198.1 coordinate 778,241, forward strand.
CTATATAGTACCACACAATGCAATACAACATCATATAATATAATTAAATAAAATGCAAAAGAGTATCATACACTAGAGTGAAAAAGCTATACATTACCAGATCATGCAATGCAAGGCTATGGAATACCACACAATACAATACAATATCGTAGAATACGATGCCTTATGATACCACACAATACAATACAATATCGTACAACACAACACCATACAATACATTATCGGACGATACCATCGTACAACACGATACCACACAATACAATACCGTACAACACAACACCATAGAAAATCACACAATACAATACAATTTCATGCAATGCAATTCAATACAATGCAAGGGACTGCCATCTTAAATAATAGAGTGCAATAACGTACTATACATTATCACACAATACAATACCATACAATGCAATTCAATACAAAGCAATGCAATACAATGCAATTCAATGCCATGGATTAAAAACACTTACCTCTGCCATTGACCAGTTTGGTTGTCTTAGCCTCTGCGAAGTCGAAAGTGTATTATTGTCATTCATCGTTATCTTTAATGAATCATAATTGCCAAGTTTCTTTAGCAACTGTTCTCGATCTAACTTGGTCTAAGAGGAAAAAAACATGACGTTAATTCTAAAAGGAAAATAAAGATGGTTCTATATTTATATTGGAAGCTGTCTTGCCAATTCTATTTTGAAAACACGTAGCCTGGAACACAGGCTAAAAACAAGGCTTTTTTACCATGGAGGAGTATTTCGCCGGCTAATTTTGCTAACTTGACGGCAAAAGAGACTGCACGCCCATTTTGTCGGCAAAATTAGTCGTAGATACCCCCCTAAAACAGGACATCTAGCGACGGTCCTGATTAGCACCCAGCATTTGCGTAAATGATTGGGCTTTGACTCACATTTGCAGCATTTTGATAGCATTGCGAAACAACTTGTAGAAGGAAAAAAGGAGGACTTCGCAGCCAAAAATGGAGGCTCGCTCATGTTTGAGAATTTGTCGATTGACGTAAAAACTGTGCTATTCCTAGGTAAGATGTGTTTAACGCCGTCGGTGCTGCTTCCGACTACTGTGTCGAATTGATTGAGAAATGAGTTGCGGGAACGATAATACAGCAGAAACTAGAAATAAGGCTAGAATAGTAGAACTTTGATTGGGAAATCACAGCTTGTACGTCAGACATGGCCAATAAAAGAAAATGTGAATCAGAGAAACTAGAGAAGCAAAATCGACCTTGATGATGATGCTCTAGATGACAGGTCAAGGCCTAGGGAGGGGGGCGACACGTGGAACTTCATTAAAAAGCTATTTAGCTTAATCAACTTTCTGAGGTCTGTGAATTTAGTACGAAGGGGTTATCAAAGGGGCAAAGGCCTAAAGGTCATAGGTCTACAACAGCTGAAGAACTCCCAGAAAACACCAGGCTGAGAAAACGAAGGAAAAGACTTGCTCATTTATGCTTGTTTGCAAGCTCGTTTGCTTAACTATAAGGTTAAGTTACGTTTTGTAAATTTTTCTTTCAAAGTTTCAAAAAGGGTTGATCATAATGATAATTTCAAACATAATTCTTCGATTCATTTTCTTATCTATCCTTCATTGACAGCATGGTTGCTTCCTCCAAAATCTAAAATGGCCGATTTATTTCACCAGCCTTTCACTGAATACAAAGCAACGAGAAACTCCTACGCGATGAGAACCTACTGTTACTCAACACAAAGACAAAACAAGAGGACAGTAAAATGAAGTAAGCACAAAACACCATCTCTGGCAATATGTTTTCGAATAGCCTTTGTTCGTAATAGAATGCATGCTTTGATTGTTAAAGCAACGATAGACCATACACTACCTATTAAAAATCAAGCTCTGTTTTAATTATAGGCTGTAGCTTGGCCTTGCAGGGGAGAATCAGCTTAATACGTGAGATGAAGAGCTACAAACACTGATCTGTGGGCACAACGAGTGCGAAACTTAATGAGACTGCAATGCAAAATTCGAGAGGGAAAGGCTGAGGGGGAGCAAAATTGAAGTGGTGAACCAAGGGGGGGGGGTAAAATGACGGGTGCGGAGATCTTTCTAGCTAACTTCTTACGAACTCAAATCGTTACGAAAATCACAACTCGAAACGGAACGTCGCAGAACAAGGTTTTCTACCAACATGTAAATGGCTAGCTACCTCACCAAACTACTACAAGAAGTGGTCCCCATTTTGGAATAACAAGGGGAAGAGGTTGATAAAAGTCATATTTCTGCAAGTTGTTTGTTAAGCTGAAAATGATGGTACACATTTCATGGGATGTTCGTCTCTAGCCTACGTTAAGAAAATACACTTAAAACCCACTTGATTATCATCTACCACTATTTCAGCCACATTGTAATAATACTAAACCTCCGTGCACTTGTTTTCCACATTATAGCAATGAGTACTTGTTGGGAAAAAAAGAACGAAAGAAACATAATTGTAAAGTGAATGATAACATGATATTTTGGTTCCTATTCTAAAGATGGTCATAAGTAATGTTGTAACCATCTTGAAGAATTCCCATAACTTTCAAAAACGTATTTTGCAAAAATCAAACAATACATACTTCACTCAGTTTACAAAACATTCATGAAAACAAAATTTGTGAGGCTAGATAACCAACCAAGCTAGTTAGCTTAAAAAAACAGGACACTTTAAGAGAACACTTATTATAATGTCATGACAAGGAATCAATGAGTGGGGCAAATGAAGCGGCTAATCAAAAATTATGAAAAATGGCTTTTCCCTGCAGGTCAAGACTGCTGGTTTTTGCTTTTCAGGAATTGATATGGAAAACCTAACCATTAATGGGAATAGGCGTAAATGGTTAACTTCAAACAGTACTCCATTTCAGGCAGTTACCACTTAAACCATCTCAGGTCAGTTATTTCCTTGTGGTTATTCCAGGTCATTCTATTTGACGGTTTTACAACAAAGGTGAGCAAAGAGCCATTGGCATGAAGGATCAGTATCTATCTTGGTACTCAATTGGCAAGCAAAAACCAAACAGTTTATTTCTTTACACAGGTTGGGGTTGTCTGTCAACTATCCGGGAAGCTTATATCTGTTCCCCAAGAGTTTTTCTGCAGCACACATTGATAGATCTTGAATAACTAGACGGTACCGGCATTTGTGGTACAGTTGGTGGAGAAAGGTTCTAACTATGGTTTCACACTGGAGACCGTTAGGCTCTTAGCCTCACATAAACACTTTTCTATATCTATGTCTAATGGGTCCAATGATTTCAATCAAATCCTAAATTTTAAAGTCTGTTGATGAGCCCTGATGATGTTAATCAGGCAGGTGGGAGAAGACCACAAAGCAAAATGCTGGCTTTGAACAGAAAAAATAGTGGTTTGGAAACTGAATTGTTTTACATCTGAAATAAAGAAAACAAAGTAATGTGGCAAGGTTTATGAAGGCTATCAGATGTTATTAATGTTTGATTGTTCTGTGATAACATAGCTGGTTCCATTAAAATTGAAAATGCATTTAAGTCTGACTCTGAATGCCAACATTTTGCAATTTGCCTATTTGTAGACTTTGCAAGAACAAAAGTTGGAAAATTAAGTTATATGTTTACAATTAAGTTTTGTTTTCCATAACATGGCCCTCTCTAAACTGCAGGAGAGGTAAAGCTTGGTGTTTTAGAGTTTGCCATAAAGGGTGCTTAAGCCCCCCCCCTTGCCCTCTGCTTATTGTGTCTGGTTAAAGGGGTGCAAAATGCCCCACCTTTAAATGATGGAATGTCCAAAGGCTAAACAATGAAAGCAAAATCCCACTAGACTGCAAAATTCCCTTTTTGGAAACAGCACTAGAGGTAGGCCAGCCAATGAAACACCAAATTTGCAAAGACAGAGCCCCAGAACCATTTTGCAGCATTGTAAAATAATGGTCTTGATAAAGAAACTAGGATAAATATTTGAATTGTTTTAATTAGATTGTCTTGTGCTAAGCATTTTGCCGAACCGCTTGGGACAGACACGGGCTATGGTCATCAATTTGTGTTTTGCGAAATCAAAGACGATGATAATAACCTGTCAGAATCAACCAAAACAAACAGGAAAAAGATCATGGGTGTGAGCAATTTAAAACTGCAAATAAATGTGTAAATTCACAAATATTTCCTGCGATATTTATAGAAGTTCTCGTTTTCGATTCACATGCTCAAATCTGAAGCAAAATTGAAGAGAAATCTGACAACATCTATATTGCAGCCCTTCCTCTTTGAAAAATAAACATAAGATTTAGCAAGCACATTCGCAAATGTGCACAATGTTTTGAAAATATGTCAATGCTTGATTTTGCTGTATAAAGCAAAGAAATAAGGCTGAAATCAAGAAAAATATGCTCCAACTTAAACTACAAGCAAAATTAATCATGATCTATTTACCTCGTTGAGTAGGATTTCAAATTTCTGTAAAAGTGCATCCTTCTCCATTTCAGTGTCTTTAAGCTTGTTTCTCGTGTAAGTAAGATTTTCTTGGGCTTCCCGTAGCGTCTCCATCAGTTTATCTCGTTCATCAAGCATGTTCACCATAAGCTGTTCAAAATTATTGTCCTCCATCCCGCCTTCATGATCTTGATCACCGTCCTCATTGATCGTCGGCATTATGTCTCCACACATCATCATTTTGGATACGGAGTTTTAATTTTTCCGTCCCAACAAATCACTCGATAAACAATTTTTATTAAAAACTACAGCCTTGAAGCTACTGAAAAACGATTTTTGGAAATAAACTCCACATAACTACTTCTGTATAATCATTTGATGTTTAGGCCCATTTATACGATTGTGTGAAATGAATTCACGTCGCAATATTCAGGCATCTGTGCATCCGATCAAACTAAAACTATGTAAAATCCAATCCATACTCCCTACATCACAAAATATATCCACAATTTCTGTTAAATATAACAATCAGCGCGAATAATTGCAAGTTTTTCAGATTCTACATATCTTTTTACATACAATTCTCCCGGCTAACAGTCTGACCTTCATAATGAAAAGACCGCTGACAAAAGTAGGTCCGATCGAATGTTATTATGGCTTTTTGACCAATCAAAGAGCGAGATCTTCATGACATAGCTACATCAAGCCTGTGTCAATTAGAGAATAAAATCAAGGGGTTTTCTCGTAATAGAATAAAAATGTTATTTCTTTAATTTTGCTCCTCTTATTTCCTATTTGATCATGCATGAAATGGCCAATTCATATATCTAAAATTAATCTGAGCTCTAGCTCATTGTCACAGCGATAACACTTTGAAGCAAGATTAGAAGGCTGGGGGAATTTTATATTCGTTTTGGCCCCCAACCATAACCCATTTAGCTCCTAATGCCTTTTCAACCCAATAAGGGGTGCAGGGTAAGATGATATTGGCCTGGTTCACCCCACCTACAAGAACACAGCTGTATCACAGAAATAAGAAACTAGAAGCTAGAAATTTGCCTGCTCGTCTCATCCATTCGATGAGGCATATTACATGATTACATTGCATTGTGTCCTAACTACCAACCACAAACCATTTCATTTCTTGACTATTTCTTATAATAAGTTGATAGGAATGTCTTGGGAACCAACCCATCATTGTTAAAACGAAGCTCAGAAATGTTTGGTGATTGATTTTATGGGTTCATATCGTGTTGTTCATGTTAGGAATTTGATGAGTAACTGAAATCTAATTTCAAATTTACTTTAATGTAAAGGACGAGTATCGGTCCAATCTGATATGGATAAAATCTTCACAAAGGTCGTCAATGAATCCCTAAATAAAAAAAGCTGAAATATTGTTCCCTTTTTCATCAAAAATAGAAGTTTCTCGAGCGAGAAGAACTTGATTACTCATTATATTTTAATCTAGAAACTAGCCTTATTTCAAAAAGAAAGAAAGACAATTTTTAATCGAGCATATGATTCTAAGGCAATGCTATTAAAAACATATCAAAAGTTGGAGAAGGAAGAGTTAGGCCAAATATCAGACAAGCGCAAATAGTCGGGACATTTTCCTGGGAAGGAGGGAGGATACATTTTCCTTCATTTTTGTTTGTGAACAATTCAGACACAATTTATACTGCCTGGATATTTTTGTAGTAACTGGTTCTTTAGCAGCACATTGGAATGCAAAAAACACCGATAATTTCTTTTATCGTTAAATCGTGGAAGAAAATCCTTACCTAGCCGAAAATCCTTGAGCAAACATTTTAAAAGTTTAAAAGTTCCCGGCGAATTGATTCTTAAACTAACACCATTTTCTACGAAGTCCTGTTCTGAGCCTGCTCTACACCCTGCTTCCAAAGTAGGATGTCGCGCCCACATTAAACAAACAAAGGCACTGTATAAAATCCATTATTTACATGGCTGCCATTTTGTTTCCATGGAGATTAGCATGGTGGCAGCTGTTTTTGAGTTCAAGGTTGTGAAAGAAAGGCACCTAAATTTTTAAAGATTTCGTCTTGAGATTTTCATTGTAAGTTAGGATAACATATACAAACTAAGATAATTGAAAGCTGTGTCGGGATTTTACGCAAGTACGCGAAGATTTCGTTGTGGAATAAACATATTTTCTGTTGCAATTAAAAAGAAAACGATTCGTTTTGAGGCAGAGATGAGAAAACGCGCATGTTGATAACAACTTTTAGATCAGGGAACGAATATGGTCTTCATTAAAAAGAAACTTTAGGAATAATGGTCTATATTCACGCAACTGCACAACGGCAAGCAAAACTGTGAGCGAAATTGTAGCCGGGTCACACTTAATTAAATTGATATCCAAAAGAACCTAATTCTTGGCCTAAAATAAAAAATGGCTTTTTCAAACAGTTATGGACCACTTCATGGCCCGTTTAATACAAGTCAATCCTCCCCCGTTCTAGAATAAATTGCTTTATTAAAATATTCTTATAAACGGTACGTTTTTACTCCAGACCCCGACATATCTGCTCTCCATTATCAATTTCGGGAAGGGCGGCGCGGTAAATTTAAGGCCGTCTGTTTATGTATTATCCCAAATTCAAGCCAGACAAATCCTAAGTACAAATGTAGATTGGTTGAAAAAGAGCGGATGAAAAGGAAATTCGTTTCCCACGAAAGCATCATTGATGGATCAAGCCGGCCAGGTTTTTAAAGCTTGTAGAATGGCGCGGCTCTTTAAAACGCAATTTACAAATCAAAGCGAGACAGAATTGCTTTGACTAGCAAATACAAGAGGCAGGTTAGGAACAAAGCCGTTTTGAAATACACTTTTTAAAACTCTTCTAAAAGAATGACGTGGTTATGAATTGATCTAAATCTAGAAATATTATAAGAAAGAGCTAAAGTAAACGTCAGACTTTGAGAGAGACGCTGCCGCTGTTACTGTTTCCAAGCTTACTGGCTCAAAATGCTTCAAAATTATAATTTAAGAGTTAACACTTTTTACACACTTGCTTTCGAGACAGTCGTAAAAATTTCTAGAGATTTTTGAAAGTTGTTTAATCCGGCGAACAGATTCTGTTAGTGGCGTATCTGTCGGATTTTTGCGCCGTTTGCGGCGAAGAAAGTGTCGCATTGCCCAAGAAAGCCATCAGTCTGTCCCAAAAAATTCTGGCATAATGACTGACGCCGTTTCTTGCGCCAGAAAGCGACATCAGGTATAAAACGAATCGAAGAGAAAGCGCCAGAGAAGATGGTTTTATTTAGTTAAACGATATTATTATTTATGATATTGATTCCTATTTTTAATCACAATTCATTAACGCAAATTAACAATTATTTGTAATTTTGGTACATTAAAAACTGTCATTGATAATTGGTTAAATGGGCTTGAATTAGACAATAATGAAATATTTATATAACAATTGAATAAATAAATAAATAATGAATAAATTTATAACAATTGAGGGTAACCATAATAAACAGATGTCAACAGCGGTCGCTTAGGTTCAGCGTCGCGGCGACCGTCCTGACGGAAACGCGGCGACCGTCCGGACTGGCCGTTTAATATGCGCGGAGGTTCTAATCTAGCGCCACCGTTCAAAATTCCGCGTCTGGAGAAATGCAACATTCAAGGCGAAGAAAAAAATTCCGCGCGGCATAGTTAGCAAGCGCGCGAAACACTTAGAACTCAAATTGTGCATATACCTAAAAGTTTAGCAATTCCGCGCGATTGTAACGCAAAGCTGTACGCCGAAGATCTTCCCAGTTCACTGTAGAATAGGCATTTACGCGCGGCACAGAATACAGTCTGGTATCGATGCTGCTCAGCAAGACAACAAATGGAAACTTATAAACGAGCATCGCGCACCGCTGAAACGAATCCAGATTTCAACGGAAATGTTTTGTTTGGTTACAAAAAAGAGAAATGTCCTCGAAAAGAATGCCTTGCTTCTTCATTATGCAACAGATACAACAGCAGCTATATCTTCAAATCAGAAAATGTTGATGTTTGAAGTTATTGGGTTAAGGCAGTAAACATTTCACCAAAGAAATTAGACTATGAAGACGAACTCTCACTGAATTCTCTTCATCTTCTGCTTGAGAATCTGAGGTAGAAATAGAGAGTTCTTATTTATAGCCTGTATACAATATATTACAATTCAATATAATACTGTGCAAAACAATACAATACAATACAATACAATACAATACAATACAATACAATACAATACAATACAATACAATACAATACAATACAATACAATACAATACAATACGATACAATACAATACAATACAATACAATACAATACGATACAATACAATGGAAAATAATACAATAGGAAAAAATTACAATGGAGTAGGAAATAATATAAAAGAAAAGAATAGAAAGGAATAGAATAGAATAGAATAGAATAGAATAGAATAGCATAGAATAGAATAGAATAGAATAGAATAGAATAGAATAGAATAGAATAGAATAGAATAGAATAGAATAGAATAGAATAGAATGAAATAGAATAGAATAGAATAGAATAGAATGAAATAGAATGAAATAGAATAGAATAGAATAGAATAGAATAGAATAGAATAGAATAGAATAGAATAGAATAGAATAGAATAGAATAGAATAGAATAGAATAGAATGAAATAGAATAGAATAGAATAGAATAGAATAGAATAGAATAGAATGAAATAGAATGAAATAGAATGAAATAGAATATAATAGAATAGAATAGAATAGAATAGGAATAGAATAGAATAGAATAGAATAGAATAGAATGAAATAGAATAGAATAGAATAGAATAGAATAGAATAGAATAGAATAGAATAGAATAGAATAGAATAGAATAGAATAGAATAGAATAGAATAGAATAGAATAGAATAGAATAGAATAGAATAGAATAGAATAGAATAGAATAGAATGAAATAGAATGAAATAGAATGAAATAGAATATAATAGAATAGAATAGAATAGAATAGGAATAGAATAGAATAGAATAGAATAGAATAGAATAGAATGAAATAGAATAGAATAGAATAGAATAGAATAGAATAGAATAGAATAGAATAGAATAGAATAGAATAGAATAGAATAGAATAGAATAGGGTAGAATAGGATAGAATAGAATAGAATAGAATAGAATAGAATAGAATAGAATAGAATAGAATAGAATAGGAATAGAATAGAACAAAGAATAGAATTAAAAATGATATCGCATAGCAATCGAAATGATACTATACCTGAAGCATAATGGTAGTCATCTAGTCCATCAATAATACATTCCTCCCAAATATTAAACAGCTGATTCATGACATCATTAAACGTTTTCTCATTCTTCATTATATTCGAAAGATTTCTGATAAGAGATAACATCCACAGACTTTGCTCGCTTTTACCAAATAAAGTTTTTGAGTTCCAGGTGAATCGTCTCTAAAACATTTCAAAAATAGATTATTAAAAATGATATATGCATTAAAAAGGCTATACATAATCTCTTTATCGATTAATCTAATAAAATTATGCAATATTTTCTTCTTTGAGTTGTTCTGTTTAAGCGCTGCTTCTAAAATGTTCTTTTATTTATTTGTTCATCCAGTCATTCGTAGGCACTCATTTATTCATCGTTTCTTTGTTCATTCGATCACTAATAAATACATTTGTTTTCCGGTTAACAATCTATTCTTTTACAGGTTCATTCGTTCGCATAATCGTGGCTAGCTCATTACGTCGTTCGTTCGTTCGTTCGTTCGTTTGTTAGTTCGTTCGTTCGTTCGTTCGTTCGTTCGTTCGTTCGTTCGTTCGTTCGTTCGTTCGTTCGTTCGTTCGTTCGTTCGTTCGTTCGTTCGTTCCTTTATTTGATCAATCAATATTTGTTCTTTCGTTCGATCTTTTGTTATTTGATTCCTCTTCCTCTCACTCTAACGCTTTTCTTTCATTCGCTCGCTTCCTAGAGAAACATTTACCATCACATAAATTGTCAAAATGTCATACCTGCCAAATGTGAAAAAGAAGGTATGATAATTCTCTTGTTCTACCATTTATTGCTTTATTACCAAGAACTTCACAGCAAAACCTCTCGCCACATTGTGAGAGCAAGGATGAAATGCATTCGATGTCCCATTCTGATGGCACAGCTGTTGACAAATGTACCTTTTTTAATTACATTAAAAGCTTGGATGAAGATTAAGACATCAAAATTGCTTTATGCTGCCGAGAATTAGGCTCTCAAAGTTGCGTAAAGTTGTGGAAAGATTGTGATAGAAGGGTAGTGATGTAGGGAGGATGTGGCTCATTCCTTCGATTGATAGGTAGCTGAATTTATGAAAGAAGCTACCAATCATGGAATCCTTAGGGATTGCAGGCAAATCCATTCCCATGGAAGATACCCAAAAAATCAAAGGTACGTTTGAAAGGAGCAGTAAGATTTCACTATCATCGATTGCTTTCTGTTGGACAACTTTTGTCATTTTCATCTTATTATGAACTGGAAATGTTAAAAACAGAGCTAAGTTAAGCCCTTAATCTTCCTCTAGCCTTAAAAGTTCAAATAAAATCTCATGTTATATGTCATCAGCATGTCACAGGCAAAGCAAAATTAAGAACTACTAACAACACATTCTAACTGGAATTATATTTAAGCAGTCTTGGATAACAAGATGACTAAACTGTAGTGATACAGGGGTCATACAAATCCTATTTACAGAACGGATTTGATGTCCAAAATGTTTTAATGACCAAAAAGGAATTCTTTTTAGTTATTTGGAGATCTAAGCAACATGAAGCTAAATCAACCTTTGCGATTTTAATATCCACCCTGTTCTGATTATTCAAGATAAAAAATTAAAAAGTAAGAACACTACATTTTTCACATATATTTTTTCTGATAAATTTTTAATATCTTTTTTGTGAATAGATATTAGGCTAGCCAGTTACAAGATATCAATTATAAGAGCTAGTTTTGTAACTGTAGGGGGATCTGAATTCAAAACTGAAAGTTTACATAAAATTGGCAAGAAAACAAATTTACCATGTTATATATTGCTAATGACAAAAAACTTTCGAGTTTTAATATTTCTATGTACTGTAGAGCAAAAACAATGTTAAAAAGGACACAAGTGAGCAAGCCATTTTCTTATAAAGAACGTTCCCTCTGTCCCAGTCATAAGCATATCTTTACCAATTGGGCTATGAAAAGGGAGAAAGATATCCAGATGCAAAATTGTAAAAATAGACTCACACGAAAGCTCTTCAAAAAGGCTGACTGCATCATCAGCATTCCATATGCCTTTTGAATCATTCCAAATTATCCTGAAGGCTCGGCCTAATTCTGCAAAGGAATCTCTTGAAATAGCAGATGAAGTTGTAACTAACTCCCAGAGTATCTCCTCTATGATAAAAGAAAAAAAATTACACGACAGGACACGACAGGACACGACAAGACACGACACGACATGACATGACATGATACGACAGCAAGAATAGGATAGGATCGGACAGGACATTAAAGGACAGGACAGGACAGAACAGAACAGAACAGGACAGAACAGGACAGGACAGGACAGGACAGGACAGGACAGGACAGGACAGGACAGGACAGGACAAGATAGGACAGGACAAGATAGGACAGGACAGGACAAGATAGGATAGCATCGGAAAGGACAGGAAAGGACTGGAAAGTCCTACCGTCTGCAAAGCAGAGACCAATTGAGAGCAGAGCAGACACGATAGAATACAAACAGCAGCTGGTTGACAGTAGGTTAATGTGTGATCTCACCTGTATCTGGATCAATTGGTCCATACAGAATAAAAAGTAAATTTGATTGAAAACACATCGGCCATTGCTTAAGAATTTGGGCCAACCAGAAAGAGAGTTCAGCAGTTTCTGACTTATCCAGAAATATCTCACGGCAGAAAACGCGAATATATCTAGGAGGAAATGAGAGGAAATTTGTTTGATAAGGTGATCTTGTTAAGAATCAACAGTTTTGAAGCATTGAAATGTGGTTAGAAGAGGCTTAGGTGCATTGGTCGTTATTTTGGGTTGATAGAGCATTGATAATACTAGATAATGCAAGGATACATCTAAGATTATCAGGAATATAAATTGGATGTTTTAATAATTCAACAATCGACAGCTCAGGTGTTTAATTTAAATTAAGCTAAAGCGATGTTATGAGGCTATTTTTGTGTGCAGTACAACTGATACGCCAATAAAACATTAACAGAAATAGATTCGGGAAATCTGAACATAAATTACTTTATTATCAATTCTGTAATGTAGAAATATGGTACTTACAGGGACTGCGAAGCGACCTGAAAGTTGGGGAAGGCTAAAATCGGGCAAAAGTACAAAGAATGATGCTCTAGGAAAAATGTTTTAAGTCACACCCCTTTTAGAAGCAAGGAAATGGCTATTTTGAAAGCCATACCCTCATGTGCATCCTGTATTAATAGTTAAAAAATCCACGGTGCATGACATATGCAGTGAAGGCAATGCCTACAACAAATAATTATTCAACTCTGTTACTACGAAGTCAGATAACTTGAACTTACTTATTCGAACAAATTCTCTTTTCCCTTGATAATAACCTGACAATGTCCAATAATTCGAAACTACAATTCGATAAATCTTCGAAGCTCGAACTTCCGTACCTTGAATGACGTCACGATCAACAAGTTGGTTCGAAAAAGAAGAGTTGAATTGATCGATAAATTACCTTTCATAGCCAGGGTATTTGCCAGGTTCACCCTTCAAGACTTTTTTGATACGTTCTTCTAACAGCGAAGCACCTGAATTAAATGTAATGCAATGTAACGTAATGTAATGTAATGTAATGTAACGTAATGTAATGTCATGTCATGTAATGTTATGTAATGTCATGTAATGTAATGTGATGTAATGTAATGTAATGTGATGTGATGTAACGTAATGTGATGTAATGTAATGCAATGTAATGTAATGTTATATAATGTAATATAATGCAATGTAATGTAATGTGATGTAATGTAATTTAATGTAATGTTATGTAATGTAATTTAATGTAATGTTATGTAATGTAATGTCATGTAATGTAATGTGATGTAATGTAATGTAATGTGATGTGATGTAACGTAATGTGATGTAATGTAATGCAATGTAATGTAATGTTATATAATGTAATATAATGCAATGTAATGTAATGTGATGTAATGTAATTTAATGTAATGTTATGTAATGTTATGTGATGTGATGTGATGTAATATAATATAATATAATATAATATAATGTAAAGTAATGTAATGTAGTTAGGTAAATATTGCAAAGAAGCCTTGCAAATGTTGAACAACAAATGAATCAAGCTATTGAAGCATTATCCCCTAATCCTACGAAGTAACCAATCCTCGCCAAAGAAGAAATGGCCGTTGGACCTCTCCAGCGGTAAAAGAGTTAAAGAAGCAGCGAACATATCTAAGCAGAGACAGAAATCACCTTTGATAGCATTAAATGCCTTTATTTTCTCTTCGTATTCCCATCCAGCGACAAATGCATGAAGAAATTGTCCATAACAACTATAAGCCAAGTCACTCCCAAGTTCATTGCAGATTTTAACATGAGCTTCGCGGAGCTAAAAATGCAAATAACACTGCAAGACACAGTTGTATTCCGAAGTCCAGAATAGTTGTTAACTTTCCCCGGACAAAAACATACCGAGAGGTAAGCCTTCCTCACGAAACAAAAGAAAATAGGCATGGCTTGGGTGTGTCATAGGCGTTTCTATTGTTTTTTGTATACCTTCCTCCAATTAGCGACCATGTGACTGTAAATACTTTGAAATTCGGATACGAAATGACGAGGTGAGGATATAACGGTTATAAATGAACTTTTCTACTTTAAGCTTTGTTCCTAAGTTTGGAAACATAGTAAAAAATGAAATGATTTGATCGAAAAAAGGTAAATATTTATCAGCTTTTTTCTTGGCCAATTTTGCACCGACAGAAGCATATTGACATAAACTGTAAACTTTGCAGATAAAATGTGAAACTAAAAATGTTTTAATTATGCTATAGACATTGATTAAAAAACGAAATACCTTATCCAAAACGGTTCCAACTTTTCGTAATCTTTCTTTGGTTGAAAATAAACATGATGATCTTTTGACTAGAATACCTTGAAATGAAATGAAAAAATGAGCAAAAGATTAAATTCTTTATTCTAGGCATTTGTTATAATAAACATCACCATTTTCTAAAAAAATATTTGAGTAAAACATCAAAAGGCTTTGCTTTAAGAATCTTTATCTTCTCTTGGAAACTAAGAACTTGAAACACAATTGTACACCAGATTAAATCATCAAATAGTAAAATTTTACCAAGATTTTTGTAATGACTGTGAAATTGCAACGAAGCCATTTGCCATTGATTTTCTCGGTCCTTTTCAAATACAGGGACAATCATTTCCGATGCCTGCGAACTGTACAAATAATTGACAACCATGTCTCTTAAACTTCTTGAGCTGAGGCTTAAAACACCCAATGCTTTTAATGGCGTACATTTAAAAACCAAATGACACACTTCTAGAGGCAAAAATGCAAAAATACCACTCGGATTAACATGTTTCCATATTTCGAAATTTTCTCTCATTTTTCTTTTGTTACTTCTTGTCATTTTTTGGCCGAAAGGGTACAACCTTTTCTTCTGTTTTAAATGCTTTAAAATTGTAGACATCTTCGCTAAAAAATGAAACATAGAAGAAAAATTATCGAATATTTAAAGATTATTATATAGACAGGGTATGAATCGCAAGAAACTTATAGAAATATATTTTTATAATACCGAATTTGCAATGAGAATTGGAGAAAAAGTCTGCTAGCTTTCAAATACCTTAATTTCATTTTCGTTAAAGAGGATAAAACAATAGCTTAATTCATTAATAAGCAAGTTGTAACTGTTTGTGGCTTTAACCTTAGTGATATGAAAACTTACTGAAATATTAAAAGGTATACTTCAGTGGTAAAAGATATTATAAAATATGTTTCTATTTAAATTTTCAACTTACTTTCGCGTTCTTTTTCAAAATTAGGACGAATCTTTTCTCAAAAAGCAGACAACTTTGACCAACCCTTCTTCAAAACTTTCTAACTGTATCTGCCCCGACTCAGTGACACAGGTTCGAGCATAACGGCTTTCTTTAATCTATTTCTTCTCTCCAAAAACTTGATTATTTACAGAATTTTTGGTTTACTTTGAGTTTTTCGCTTGAAAATATTTTCAAAACAAAATTCAAAAGCTCGCGCCATTGTCAATCAATTGTGGCGCGAAACTACCCGACCCAGGCTTCTCCTCCCATGCATCTTTCGCAGATGTGACGTCATTAAGCATAAAAATATATGTAAATTTTTATTGTTAAAATTAATTGAAATAAAAATTAGAAACGTGATTGAAATGTTATCTTAACAACAAAATTAAATTTAATGAGGATTGAGTATCGTAGTTTTGTGCATCAAAGCCATACATCGTGAATTAAATCTATATATCTGGTTGTAATTTTATCAATAATTACCAGTTAAAAAATTGCACTTAAAGATGTCTCGATATGTAAAAATTAACTCAAACAAACTTCAGATTGCCCATTTTTTCTTATATATAATGATAAGCTAATATGTGATAAAAATGCAGTAGATTAATAAAAATGATAGAAGACCCAGTATCCATATATACCCACAAAATATGATTCTCAAAACAAAACAAAAAATATCTTCAGCTATAATAAATGCATTTCAATTGCAACTAGTTTCCTCACAAATAGGAAGTTTAAACTTACTAAAAAGTTCGTTTTTTATCATTGCCATTTTTGTTACGCAGATTAAAGATAACGTTGTGAAATATATTTTATGGTCAATGGGGAAGCTTTAGGCCACTTTTACGAGTAGAGGTCACAATCTAGAGTGGAAATTTGCTATTTGTGCCCAAACCTAGTCACATGAAGTGTAGAAAAAATGGTGTTTTCTAAGCATATCCATTGAAACCCAAATTAAAAAACCCAAAATTAAAAAACCTTCAAAAACATAAACTTCTATTCTACTTTCTGTTCTTTCACAAACTGATCATCCGTTGTTCTCTTGATGCAAGATGGAAAGAATTTCCAAACAGTATAAACTGCCACAGTTGACAACGAAATTGTCCAAAAAATGATTATGTATGGAGGTGGAGACAAGGAAATTGTGTCTAGGCCGAATTTTAAGCATATTAGAGTCTCTGTGATGATAATTGCAGCCAAAATCCACGACTGCTGACCAAATCGCTTGCAGTTTCTGAAATAAATAAATTTGAACATAAACAAACAGAATAACGTATTTTTAGACTTGATATTGATATAATTTCTCAACCTGACTCACGGTTGCTAGCCAGGGAAAGGTAATACCTGTCTGATAAGTTGGGGTAATTTCGTAAAATAGCTTTTGTCTGATAGCTTGAAATTGCTTAGCATCAGGAGAAACAGGTAAGAGGGCAATATAAATAAATGATTAACATTGCTGTTGGACAGGTTTATCTTTTTACACCTGTTTTAACTATCAACAATAAATTGTCGGCATTCCTTAAAATTGCAAGGAAAATGGAAACATAGATAAGTTTGCTTTTCAGAACAATTTTAAAGTTTTTCAATGTAAAAACTTTTTCAGTTATCAGTTGATAGCAAACACTTAACAATGTTTTGTATTGTCAGACAATACACATTTGATATGCTTTCAAAGACAATTTGAGATTCTGATAAACAGAAAGGACACTTACGAATCATCCATATATTGGTAGACTTCTCTCATTGACACTGCCCCTGCGAAGCCGATCAAAAACAGCCTGGCCACTATCAGCCAATGCTCGGGATTAATCCAGAGGACGAATTTCAAATAAAAACAGTTGAGCTCTGCCAACGAAAACTGAATAAAACAAAATAATCACCTACAGTTATCTATAATTCACTGATTGATTGATTGATTGATTGATTGATTGATTGATTGATCGATTGATTGAATGGAGACTGATCAGTGATTGATTAGTTGACTGATTGATCATTTACTGTTTGATTGATTGATTTATTGATTGATTGATTGATTGTTTGACTGATTGATTTTTTGATTGATTGACTGATTAATTGATTGAGTGATTGATTGTTTGATTGTTTAATATATTCACTGCTGTTTAAATGAAGGAAAATAGCCTTGTAAACTTGATCTGTTTTTTATACCCAAAGATGCTAAATTTTGTACCGTCAGCCTTAAAAGGCATTATCTAACAAAACCACGGTACGTCACATCGGTTCGAGGTCCCGACAGAGGCATCGAATTGAAAGGAAAGCACATGAATATGGCATTGTCCTTAAGTGCCATTGGGGTATTCTTCAATTAATACGTGCAATATGATCTAATCTGTGATCTATGAAGCTTTTTTGACAAGGTGTGAGGGTAATAAAATACCTAATGATTTTAAAGGATGTCAGAAATGTTAGGCCAATAACAAACATCACTGTCTCCAATTCTCAAATGATAAATAACATAAAGGTCTTTTAAAAACATTCTCATACCATGATGGTAATGCCAATGGTAGCTAGCCATCGTTTTAAAGATGTCGTTGCTTCCCATTTAAAACTATCCCAATGATACGGTGTAAACTGCTCCGCAGCGCGTTTCAATTTGCCAGTGTATGTAGGAATATTCCACAAACTCCTCCAGTTATACTCCTACAAGATCCCAACAAACCAAAGGCTAGAACGAGTAGTCTTGAATTTATTATACGTTGCTAACAAAATTGGATTTATTAATCACATAATGATTAAAAGTAAGGAACAAGGAAACATTCTTGTGGCACTCCATCAGTTGGGCATATGAAATATACAAGAAATAGATTGCATTGAAGGTCTTTGAGGTATTGCTTTATTATGCCAAATTGTGTGTGAAATCACGAGAGAGCTGGCTATCGTAGCTCAATGCCTGTGCCACTAGGAGAGACATGAAGCAATTGTTTTAAAAGGGTAGCACATTCGCTATCCATAAGATAAATTTTTACACCAACCTTAATCTCAAGATATCTGCAAGTTAGCATGCCCAAGTAGATGCCAACACCATTGCAAAGCAAAGCATCCATTATCCACTGTATTTGGAGTAAACAAAACAAATAAATACACGATCCCTTGATTTAAAACCACTGAGAATGAACACCGGTTTTGCACTTGAAGATTTGACGATTTATATCAAAAAGCGACAACGTAACTCGGTCCAACTCAATTTCATTTTCTCCCGACACTTCCCAGACCATCAAATGTCGGATAATGCGAATAAAAGAGAATCAAAACCAGCCAGCTTCCGACCAGAAACCACGTCAGAATAAAAAACATTTGGTTTTTTCATTCATTTATTTCAATAACACTCACACAAATGAACTCTTATCACATGAAATAGAATAATATCTAATGCAAAGTGATAAAATATCCTTCAAAATATATCTATTGCTGTTCTTCCAGGGGATTGTGTTTTAGGGTCGAGCTCTGTAACAGGCACCGCGCAGCCATTGGGCTTGCAGGGGCTATAGCCCCTTCACTTATTTCAAGGATAATCCTAAAAGCTATTACAAATGGCATTTTCAACTGTAATATTAATACATACTGTTGTATATAACCAAGGACGTAAAGAAGCAAAGTCTTTTTGAAAGCGGCTTTTTCCGACCTTCTAAGGGATGTGGTCTAAATAAACTTTCCGATGTTTTCCCCGGATCACCTTTGCGGCTCGATCAACCCCTCCATTTTAAGACCGCTCCGCGGTCACTGCTCTGTAGATGCACTTTTGTAATTTTATTTTTAAACAAACTATAGTAGGTAGCTCACGAATTTCAGCAGGTTCATCATTCCACGTTTTCAGAGCTGCGTGATGAAAGACTTTTTCGCGCTGAATCAAATCGAGTTATACTTACATGATCCCACCAGCATTCGTGAAAATTTGGCAGCTGATGCTCTAAGGAGTATTCGTAGATCTCAAACAGAATACTCAAAACATTGGCGAACCAAAAATCGCGCAGTATAATAGCCTTTGCCCACCAACCAATCAGATGCGCTGGCACAAACCAGTCAAACTTTGTCTGTAGAAAGATGAAGATTTTTTACAATAAGTTCGCTAAATCAATCAATCAATCTATATCGCAAATTTTAACTAATAATTTATCAATCATCAACGAATAAAGGTAATATAAAGCATACTTTTAAATTATGGAATGGATCTTGATGGTCTGAATCGTAAAATACACAATTACTTCCATAATCAACTTCTGGCAACGGTTTACCGAGAGATGGGTCAAAATAGGCCATCCAACTCCTTGCATCAGCATTATTCTAAAAAGGATTGTAATGTTGTTCAAATGGGCAAATACTATCGTTTAAATACGTTTTAACATGTATTAAATATTTTGAGAATAAACTGTGGACCTAAAGATTTAAAACTTTGCTATCAATAAAGTACTGAATGAAATTGTCACTAAATTTTCAAAAAATATAAAAAATTAGAAAGAATTTTTTGTTATAATTCTAGGGAAACTTTTGAGATTTATGATTATTTTATTTGTAAATAAAATTACTAGTTTATGTATGAAAAAATTATTTAAGCTATCTAGAAGAAGAAATGAAACAAATCTTACAGCAAGTCTTAAACTAAGAAAAAAATTTATTTTCTACCTGAAAAAGGATAAAAATCATTGAGAGTTCATATACAACACTGCAGCAAAGAATGAACCTCCAAAAAACTAGAAGAAGAAAGGGGTAAAATTACTCTTCTAAAGTTACGGTATACATTTTAAACGACTAGAATTTATCAGGTGGAAGCAGAATGATTTTTTTTTTCTACGAAAAAATTTCCTAAGAATTTGAAATATCAGATCAAAAGCATCAACAGAATTAAAATGGAAGAATATAAATACTGCCTTTTTGATCAAAACTTGGTGCTTCAACAATTAATGGTTCTACCATTGTTGCAAGGTTTTCCAAACTAACAATGGACACTAATTGTGAATCGTATGTGAATAAATCTACCTGGATGTGGTCTTGCAAATGGTCCATCTCTTGCTTGTGTTATCCCAAATGCCAAGAATACAATTATGCATGCAAAAAGCCCCCTAAAATCAAGAGAAAGTTGATCCACTTTAATATTGCATTAGAATTTCACATTTTTCAGTTAGCAGGGTCACACAACATCTCTCCATTTTTTGTCTTCTTCTAAAGCAACTTTGCATTCAACATGAAATGAATAAAAAAAAATAGAATTTCATAAACAATGTATAAAATCAAAATTAATAATGACATTACATTAATAATTACAAAAATTGAATTACAAACCTTTTAGCATTATAAACTGGATCAATAATTGGTACTTCAAAAAGTGCCACATAACAGAGAGCCAAAATCATAAGTACCAAAACACTAATTGTATGGGCTCGCCTTAAATTAAAAAAAATTCCTTTATCATATTGCTGTCTGCCTCTGCCTGGCAATTAATTTTCAAGGAGAGTAGCTGCTACATTTGATGTCTAGATTTGCAAAGTTTTTATTATTTGATTTGTGTGTGTATTAATTGGTTATAAATTGCCCATAACTAACTCAAAGATTGAAATATTCTGATGGATCAATCCACTCTTAGGAATGTCTTTTATAAAAAATGAAATTTTACTGCCTTGAACTATTTAAGACACCGATTAAAAACTCAGTTATAAAGAGAAATAAAGATCATGAGTAAAATGAGACAGAGAGAAACAGAATATTTCCGAAGAAACGCATAAAAATGAAATTACATTACTTAACAGATAGAAAGAACTCATTGTATAAGAACCTGTCTAACATTAGATGCATTGTTACAACTGTGGCAGTTTGAAAGAAAATTACAAGCATGTCTGACAAATTGACAAAAATCGGACTAAGTGATTGATTACTTTTATGGATCTTAATAAGAAATTGTCTAGAACCTGTTCAAAATATGTCCAACTTAATCAAATTAAGTCATCTTGTTAGAGGATAGAATTTCTATTCAGCCTGGTTTCCGTAAAGTTGTTGAGGGGCATTAGAAATAATTCACAGCTGCTGGCAAATTTAATTCAATTTAACAAAGACTGTGAGTAACCACTGAATATCATTAAAGAGAAGACATGTGGTGTTAGCTCTCAAAGGGTTTCCAAAGACTTGCTTAAACAGTAGGAGACCCTCAATGACCTTTGATAAAGGCAAAACATAATTTGAGAGCATCGCAAGTGACCCCTGTGACTTTGAGGGGTCCTTTAAGCCCAAAAACGGTCCCCAGTGGCCCACAGCAGCCAACAAAGGGCCTCAACGGCCCACAATGACCTTGACAGATCTTTGACAACTTCCAACGACTATGTGAAATCACACAATTTGAAATATTGTGAGGGACCCCTTGCACTTTGAAGGTCCTACAATGACCTTGAAAAAACTCTAAAGACTTCAAAAAACTATGTGAAAACACATGGAAGTATTGTGAGATGCCCCCTGGTGCTTTCAAGGGCCTCAATGTGCCAAAATGGCCTTGAAAGGCCCCAATGAGCCCAAGGGTTAACTTGATCTCAGGCATTAAGTGCACCAGGTTTTTCTAATCTACTGACCAGAAAAAAGAAGGGTTTTCGTCATCATCAAGATCTTGGTTCCATTGGACCAAATCATCCAAAAATGGTGGCTGACTTCCTCCATTTTCTTGCTTCTTCTTATTGCAAGCACACTTGCAATCTTTTTTCATGTTTTGGCCAACTTTGATGTCACCCATAATCTAAAAGTTGAAATATATTGTGACAAACAAATTGTCTATAATATTATGTGATTATGCAAATTAGTTGGCACATCATTGAGATCACGTGTTCTTCTTGGCTTTCTGAGAAACCTCAAAAGTGACAAATTCCAAGATATTTCCAATCTGGACTGTGAAATATCACTTTGGTGTAGCCAAAGATCATGATTGCCAGAAAGATGGCAGTCTGGTGCGCGTAAAACGTACAAAACCATCCAGAATTTGGTGCAGTTGCTGTAGTGAAATAGCTGAGATGGAAGATGGCTCGTTTCTTGTACATTTCTGCATTAGCGCCGAATTTTCCGAAATGATGGACAGTTTACGACGTGGAAGAGCTCTCATCGTTTGGATAACATCATTTTAACAAATTCGATGGATACTATAACATATTTGTAACAACATGGATGCTGGCATATAGACAGAATCGTAGAAAAATTGACATAATTCTAGTTAACAAGTTGCTTACCTTTTCAAAGAAATTTGCGGCAACCCAGCACGTTGTAAGGAAATGAAAAACCATTATTGTTGTTGATGTTGTGCATTGTTTACAAATCTTGAATTGCTGTTGCTGTTGTCATTCGGTTAGTGGGGCAGGGCATTGATGGTTATTCAACCCCCGTAAACGCTGCAGCTATACAGTTAATACTTATACATTTAGTCAGATTTCAAGGGGGTATTACATTAAACTTAAATTTTTGTGTGTTTAACCCCGGCTTTTGACTCAATATTTTGAATTGAATTATGAAGTTTTGAAAATCACCCTCTTACTTGATATTCAGCAATCTGATTTGTTCATGTCAAAAACCATTTTTAGTTTTCAGAAGGCAACGAGACAAAGAGAAACTCGAGTACATGTCAATTTCTAAAAATAATAATTCTTTACTACCACTCCCAAAATATTAAAATTAAAAACACACGAAATTCTGATTTGGGATGCATTAATGGAAAATAAATAACTATTTGAGATTCAACAGAAAACATTAGCAATTTAAACAAAAATTTATGAGTTTAATTTTGCATGTAAAGGTCAGGCCTTGAGCTCAAATAAAACCACATGAATCAAACCTTTCACAATCGCTGTGTTTAGTTCATGTAATTTAAAAATCTATTCGTACTCTTTCTTTTAATTTAACACTTAACTTCGTAAGCCGCGTCATAACTATTCTATGCTAAATGCAATATCTCCTAAATTCAATTAATGTCTTTAGTTATATATGAAAATAGATATATCGCTTTTTAAATTTCATGTAATTTGCTAAGCTTGTATCCTCAGCTAAGTCTTTTCTTAAAAAGCTAAAAATGATGTTTACTGGAACATCGTTTGCTCGCACAGTACACAGTACAGTCTCAAGTCCATTCATCTTTTTCAAAAAGTTAAAATTGAGCCCATTAAGCCTTATTTTCTCGTAAGAAAACCCTTGAAAGATATTTACTCTTGTTCTGAGGTCCATTCTACTTTTCCAAAATGCTTCAAACAACGTTCAAAGACCCTATCTTCTAGGTAAGCAATTTTTTGTAACGAATGTTACAATACTTGTTCTTATCTCGAGGTCCATTCCACTTTTCCACAAGGTTCAAGAAATTCCCCATTGTACCTAATTATATATGCAATTAAGAGTCAACTAGATAAATTTTCTGAAGTTTCCTGAAGTCCACTCCACTTTTCAGGAGGCTAGGGATAATGCCCATGAAATCTTTACTCTTGGGAACCGGCCCATAAATTACTTATCCAATAACTTCCTTTACACAGTTCTAAAAGGCGGATATTCAGGGTTTTAGAGTGGACAGGTTTGAACGAACAGGCAGAAGATAAATCAACATTTGCTTCTAATGACGAAAATAAATTGAAAATAATCACATGTCCTCAATTTTGATCGTTACACCATCTCCATTTGAAATGAATCTGTCTCAAATCTAGAAATAATATGAGAAATGCATAATATATATGTTGATAGACGAGTGGTTAAGACGCAGGTTCAAGAAAACTAAGTCAAACGACCAATTCACTGCGCCACCCAGGCACACACTTATATATATATATATTATATATCTTTATAAATTATATTATATTTATATTATTTTATATATATTGCGCGCCTAAGTGTGGATCAAAATATCGTGATGTGAGGAATTACAACCTATCAGAAATCGTGAGGCCGAAGTTGGCATAAACTGAAGAAATAACAAATGAACCAGGCAATAGACACTATACATATTACACTAGGAAATAGTCTATAGCATAGAGAGAGAGCCGTACTTACAAAAAGTGTAAGTTGATTAAATGGAGGAGCCTCCTTCGCTGCTACGGGGTTCATTAGATGATCCGTTGCTCGCAGCAGCAGCAAGATATGAGAACAGACATAAGACGGAATAGCATATATCACCAGCCTATAATAAGAGAAATTAAAATTAGCTTTGTTTAAAAATCAGAAATGATAATGTTTAATGGCACCGTAGAGATAACAAGATAGTCATTCTTTCTAAGCACTTTCTTGGAACACATTCTTAACAAAAATGTTGGAAACAAAAAACTTACTTTTGATGAAAATAATTCATGTTCAATTACATTCTGTGTATGAGGAACTGTAAAAGAAAGAAAAAAAGAACGTGTTTGTAATAAACATTTTATGAATTTATCAATATGGAAATTGTAATCTGAAATCTAACAAATTGATTGGTCATCACAAAAATGAAACAATGATTAGCTGATTAATAACTCAGTTTCCAAATGATTGGTTGCACGATTATTTGATTGTTCGATCAATGCGTTGATTGACAGATTGATTGTTTGATTGATTGATTGACTGATTGATTGATTGTTTGATTGATTGATTGACTGATTGATTGCCTGATTGATTGATTGCTTGATTGATTGCTTGATTGATTTATTGGTTGATTAAACAATAACTTGCTTGGTCACTGAAAACAATAAATCTACTATTGAGCAACTTACCGAATTCCTGTATGTACAATATTGAGTCTTTTCGTGAACAATTTTTCAAATTTCTTACATCAATTGCACACTAGAAAGGGAGAAGAATTTCAAATTCAAATTTAATGCCAATTCATATTTATCATCAATTACAATAAAAAACTTTGGTGATCTAGTGAGAGATTGAACAGTATTGATAATAATGATAATTCCAGCTTTGGGAAAAGTAAAAAAAATCTTTAAACCATGTGAAGTAAAATAGAGTGGCATTCAAATGCAGAGAAAAACGGATAAATGCGAAGACAAACCTTGCTATCGATGAAAATTATTGAAACCCCTTCCAAAGAAACGCGAAGAAGTCCTTTCTTTTTGGAATTCAAGTCCTGTTGGAATCGAAGATGATAAAATGATGAAAATGAATCTGATAAGGTCGTCTTATTTGTTAAGAATTTAAGCCCAACGCAAGCTGCCCAAGATAAAAAAAATGTTGAACAGTTAAAATGTTTTTCAGTTTTTTATTTATACGTGCTACAAATGAATTCGCCATGGTAAAATTTCATTGTTTTCTGCTTAGCATTTGGTATCAAATAGGGAAGAGAAGGGAAGAGAAAAGTAGAGAAGGGTAAAGAAGAGAAGAAAAAAGTGAAGAGGAAAGAAGGGTAGAGAAGAGAAGTGAAGAGAAAAGAAGAGTAGAGAAGAGAAGTGAAGAGAAAAGAAGAGAAGAGAAGAGAAGAGAAAAGAAGAGAAAGAAGAGAAGAGAAGAGAATAGAAGAGAAGAGCAAGAAGAGAAGAGAAGAGAAGAGAAGAGAAGAGAAGAGAATAGAAGAGAAGAGAAGAGAAAGAAGAGAAGAAAAAGTGAAGAGAAAAGAAGAGTAGAGAAGAGAAGTGAAGAGAAAGAAGAGAAGAGAAGAGAAGAGAAGAGAAAAAAAAGTGGAGAAGAGTAGATAAGAGAAGATAATAGAAGAGAAAAGAAGAGAAGCAGCTAAAGACACAGTGTCATTGGACTAGCAATTGTAACATTACACTGCTCTGTTTCTTAATACCCAGTATCAAATCGAGAAGGGCATAAGAATCAAACTAATAATCAAAATGGATTCTTACTACAACATCGAATTCTCCACCGAGTTCCATTCCTGAAACAAAAACGAAAATAAAAATAATAGAAATGGCAGGGATGAGTAATGAAACAAAGATAAATGATAAGAATACAGTTGTACAGTAGAAACTAATGCGTTTGGTCAGATTGCAAGGGGGTACTAGAATTGAAGATGCTGAGGCAAAGAAGCCTTACAAATGTTGAACTACAAATGAATCAAGCTGCTGAAGCATTAGCCCCTCCACCTAAGGAGTAGTCAATTCTCGTTTAAGATCAAAGGGCCATATGGTCCATTCAAAGGGCCATATGATCCATTTAGGATGTAAGGGTCAACACATATCTAAAAACATAACATATATGGTACAGTAAGGTACGATACAGTTGTGAATCACAGTGTATCATTAGCCAGAGGCTACTCTATATATGTGTGGCCAAGCCATAACTCTCTTTACAGACTAACACAAAACATTGGCTGTTATAGTAAGTGGCAAGTAACAAAAATGCAGCCACATGCGACGCTTACAACAAGGCTACATTTACATACATAAAACATACATAAAATACAGCAAAAACTGATCACCATTGTTTGCAACACAACTTAAAACATTACAAAACAAATAAGGTACATACCTTAGCTGAACTGACATTTTACGAACACGGTGCATGAAAATCTACTACAATTGACATACAAACACAAGAGTTTTCACATGAAGATTGACAAACACAACATATAACAAACATTTTGTGATAAAAATAGGTAGGAATGGTAGGAATCTAGTAGAAAGAGAAAGCTGACAGGGTAGATGATGGGAAAGCAGATAGGGTACAAGAAAAGATAAGAAGAGTCAGTCTTTTCTTCAAAAGATTATATCAATTTTAAAGTAGAGGCGAATTAAAAACAGTGATTATGGAATTTTGGTTGCAGAAATAAAAATCAGGAAAACAAGACTTAATTCTTCTATAGATTTACACATGCTTGGTTATCTTTTCCCACAAAAAATACAAGGAGGAAGTTACGCGAAGTGATGGAAATGAAATAATGAAAACCATTAAATTCTGTAAATTTATGTTTCCCTAAAAAGTGCCTTGATATCTTTAAGGAATGAGGAGGGAGGAAGGTCATGTTGTTACAAAAATTAAAATGAAACTTTCGCTTCTATTCGCTAACAAGCTGCTTTCCTTGCAATAATTCAATGGTTTTTGAAATGGTCATAAATTCTATCAAGAAATTTTTCAATCCAAACATTTTCATAATCATCATCATACCACGCTCCAAGCCCTTGAATTTCCTCGCTGTTTTTTCCATGCTCTCCTTGATCGATGTGTAAAGTCCTTTGCACTGAAAATCAAATCAATTCGAACAATATCAGTACAATATTGCATTTGCTAGCAGCTAAAGATCCTGAAATTCTACTAACTTTTAGGGCATTTTTGGGCGAGGTATACATAAGTAAACCAAATAGTGCTTTATAATATTTTAAGTATAATATTTAATGCAGTAAAATGAGCTTCTTTAAATAACGTTGGAAAATTTTGCCATGGATTATAGCAAATATGATCTGAAATGCAATACATTCAAAGCATATTGGAAAGAAAAACTAGAAGCAATGCTGTTTCAACGGCAAGTTTTTTTTTCAAAAAATGCAAACCTTTTTAGTCGAGATTTTCTGTAACTGTGTTTCTTCCCCATTCTTAATCCAAAGACAGAGTATCTTTGCCCGAGGTGAGCAACTCATATTGACAAGATTCTCATACCACCAACGCTCGAAGATCCCTCCATTTGTGCTTTTCATCAACATGCAGTCATCACAAACCTAGATGGATATAAATGGGCCATTAATTAATTTGATTGTGAAAAGAAGCTACAAACCAATTCAAGGGCAAGTTAAATTCTAGACTAGGCTAGGGTAATTCTAGACTTTTTAGAAACCGAAAGAACGTCTATCAACATTTTTGTGCTTATTGCGTAGTAAGCAGTGAGGACTCTAGAGAAGGTAAATAGTAAGTTTTTATTATCATTATCATCATCATAGTTAGCCTTTTAAATGGCTTGTGCAAGGTTAAAAGATCATACTTGAAACAGGCGAATATATCATGAAATAGATAAGAGGCTGGCCAATCAAGGAGTAGGAGGGTAATCACGTGTGACCATCCCACAATAGATGCTGCTTTATTCATTATTATGCACTTTCCTACAACGCAGCCACAGACAAGGATAAGAACAGTAATTTAAAACATGTCTGAATCATATGTTGACACTATCTGCGTTTTCTCACCTCTAAGAAGAAGACCGGACCCGACTGGTCTTCACCAAGGTGAACAACAAACACCTGTTTCTTCATCGTCCGACTCTTTAACGGTTTCAGATCGATATCGTTCCCATTCTATGGAGAAATAAACGACGTGATAAATTAGTCAAAATCAAGAAACAGCTGTATCCTTAAGATCTCATTGTTAAAAAAATTATAATTATGTAACTCAAACTACAAACAAGAAAATATCGATCAAGAAATGACAGATAAAGAGAAATATAGTTTGTTTAAAGTTTGAGAAATCTCCACACTTGGCACCAATTGGTTTTACAATAATGGTATAAGCAGCCGACAAACTTGGAAAAAGAGGAATAATAAGGCGAATAACATAATATCATGCTAGACAAGAAGGATCGCTAAAAGGAGTTGTCGAGATCCCAAGGACAGAAAACACGAAATTAAATATAAAGAATCATAAAGCTCTTCTTTAGGGTAGTGTGTCATTCAGAGTTCAGAAAACTATCAAGCTTTCTTGCGATATTAAATTGTCCTTTAATAACCTTTCTAATTCCTCTTCCTAATTTTAACAGTGTTTCCCACACCTTCTTTCACGACCTGAAGGTTGCAGGGTCGCATGGCTTTCCGAACTTTCATCTAACAAAAGCAAAAAAAGACCTAATTCAGAACATACCACTTTTTCTAAATGATCCAACACTGTATTGATCTGTTGTGTATAATTCAAGCCAATGTGAGCCTTCCCTAACAATCTCCTGATTTTCCTTTTAATTTGCGTTTTATCCACTTGCAACATGACCATAAATGAAACCATATTATGAAGGATTGTTGCTAAAATATTATCTTCGTCCTCTTCCAAGCATCGCCGTTCGGCGGTTCCTAAAGATTTGTATCTAAAAATGAAAAAAATTCATACAAGAATCACGTTCAATAACGGAAATAATTGTGCTGATTTTAACAAGGCATGGCCTTTCAATAAAACTGAACAACATCTTTATACAAGGGCCTTGAAAATTGAAGATTTTATCACATCAAAATCATACAATTTGATAACAAATATAGATGAAAATACCAAAGCCAGATACCTTGTGCGATATGACACGTTTGGAAATGCTGAAAATGCCGCAAAAACGAAGTAGAGAAGGCAAATAAAGCTGGGTAGCCAATAGTAGTAACTTATGATGTTATATGTCATACATTAAAAGCCACCAGCATTAAATTGCATCCATAGAATACATGTCATACATTTTAAGCATACTGCATTATGTGTAATACATAAAAAGCATATCATATACGTGTCATAAAGCTAGAGGCGATCACTAACCTTTCCAGCAATTCAACTGGTCCTATATCCATACCAACGACCTCTCTCTCAGCAGCTACGCTGTCATAGAAACAATACTCCCAGAAATCCATGTTATCCCATATCCACGACCGCGGATTCAGTAGGCCTTCGAAAACGAATCGGCGACCAGTTCCTGTGATTCCTTTGCTGACGCGTTCCTTCTTCGCTTCGAAAAGTTTACCATCACGAAATCGATGGCCAGTACTGTAAATAGATAAAAAACCTCATGCTTATTTGCAAAATACAACAGTGAATCGTATAGGGAAAGATTCGTTGCAGTGCTGAGGGCATCTCTAACCCTCTGACTGCTGCAGGGACCATTCAGTTAGAATAAATTAGAAGGAGGCTTATTCTAATTAATATCTTGATACACCTGCTTCTAAACATTCGTAAAGATTCTTTGTTCTAACATTATCAATTCGTGTACCCCCTTGCAATCTGAGTGGACGCCTTTGATGCTATTGTACAGCTATATAATGGCCGGGGTGTGAATTTAAAAGGAGATCTCTTATCAGCAATACTTTTTAAAATATAAATTTAGTAGTATTTTTTATCATTTTACAAAGTACTACCTTTTCATTTCTTTATACTAATATATTTTATTCTTCATATTTTTCAAGTTTTCAAGCGAAGGGTCCCTTGAAAATAAGCAACGCTGCAGGCCAACCCTCCTTAAATATGTCAAATCAAATAAAAAACAAAATACAGTAAATGCTGTTTAATTCTAACAATTTTACAACATTTTTCTCATGTTTCGATGCAAACTAAAGCTGCATACTCGAAGATCTGAACTTATAAATTGATTTTTAAACCAGAATAAACTGAAATCATAAAATCTCTTACCATAGATTACTCTTGCACACAAGATTTCTGTCTTCCGTGAAATCCTTCCCTCCAACTGATGACAAATCCATGGCTGATCTGCTACTATTGAGTGCTGCCGACGATGGTGATGATGATGACAGCACACTATGACTCAATGATGGTAACTTTTTAACAGTCCCTTGCGCTGCCCTCTCATCCTCAAACGAGCTGTTATGCGACGAACTTCGCCGTTCCAACGAAAACTGGCGTAACGCCGCGTTTGATTCTTCAAAAACAGCGTCTATGGAGTCGCGGTCCTGCGATGTGTTACTGGAGTATTGTGATGATTCCACGCTTCCTCCTTTTCCAAGATGGCGTCGCGCGCCTCCGTTGACTTTTGTGATCAAATTATCGTTGTGGTCACCATTGTGCGTAAAGATTGCTGATACTCGATCGTCTGTTGTTTCAATTGGACTTGCCTCTGATGACGTAATGCAAAAATATTAGAATTTTACGATAAAACAGAAGGATGATTTAGCTATCTTAAAAACGATCAACTTGCTTATAGCTAGAAGTTTTATAGAAGCCAGGCATAAGTACGTAGGTTTGATTGAACGACGAACTTTGCAAGAGTGTGGAAACTAAAGATACAGTACTTATTATGAACAGTTCTGGTACAACCTGTTTATCTGTAATGCAATTAACAGAGTTGCGAAGAGAGGGAAAAAGAAGGGAAAAGACGGAAGGAAAGGAAAAGAAAGAAGGAAAAAGAAAGGAAAGGAAAAGAAAGGAAAGGAAAGGAAAGGAAAGGAAAGGAAAGGAAAGGAAAGGAAAGGAAAGGAAAGGAAAGGAAAGGAAAGGAAAGGAAAGGAAAGGAAAGGAAAGGAAAGGAAAGGAAAGGAAAGGAAAGGAAAGGAAAGGAAAGGAAAGGAAGAGAAGGGAAGGGGCATTTTCATTTGTAACTAATCAAGACCAATTCTTACCTCGAGTATAAACAATACTTGAATCACTTTTTGCATCCACTGCCAAGCTGATTTTCCTGCCTTCGTTTTGATTTTTCAACTTATCTTCTTTCTTCTTGACTTTGTTTACCCCGCCATCTTGGATTCTCTTGCCACAATAGTAAATATGCATAACTTCAAGAAACGTAAAAACAGACGCAAGTCCACCGATACCTTTCTGTTTCGCGCTGTGCTCGTAACCTTCGACCAGAAATCGAAACAATTCGACGATGCTTCGATATGCGTTCTTTGAGATATGCTATGAAGAAAATGCGCTATTGTTACGATTGCTTTAAACAACATATCTTAAGTCGCCACAGCAGAGCATGTAACTTTATAAGTATAGAAACAAACACGTTAATAACTGTCTGCCAAATGGATGTTATTTATCGAGAATTGCAGGGACACAAAATATAAGTGAATTAATATCAATGCAAAAACTATATGAATCTTTAGGTATCGATATTCATAAACAACAAGTATATCTTACGATATCATTTATTGCTTCATCTTCATCACTCTGCTCCTTCGCATCGTAAAGTTGTTTGAATAAATATTGTCTAAGAGATTCGTGAACAAGCAGCCTCCGCAGTTTCTTCTGACTGAACCAACCAACCCCATCGCCTTTCAAAACTCCTGTTATTACATCGTTGATGACTTGCTGGTTTTCGCTAAAAATGAAATGCAAATTTGTCAATATCTGATTTTAAATACAACATAACATAACATAACATAGCATAACATAACATAACATAACATAACATAACATAACATATCATAACATATCAAAACATATCATAACATAACATAATATAACATAACATAACATAACATATCATAACATAACATAACATAACATAACATAACATAACATATCATAGCATAACATAACATATCATAACATATCATAACATAACATAACATAACATAACATAACATAACATATCATAGCATAACATAACATATCATAACATATCATAACATAACATAACATAACATAACATAACATAAAATATCATAGCATAACATAACATAACATATCATAAC
The DNA here is from genome assembly GCA_964019065.1 of Catostylus mosaicus. NCBI lineage: Eukaryota > Metazoa > Cnidaria > Scyphozoa > Rhizostomeae > Catostylidae > Catostylus > Catostylus mosaicus. The sequence continues at coordinate 810,978 of OZ025198.1, forward strand.
ATATCATAACATAACATAACATAACATAACATAACATAACATAACATAACATAACATAACATAACATAACATAACATAAAAATGTACAAAATATCATTTACATAAAGATATTACCTATTATGAATCTTGGGGTCTTTACTTCCTTTCTGTCCATTGAAAACAGACCGGTCAAAATATTTTTCAGGATTGCTCAGTTTTGAAATATTTGCTAAAAGAGAAAAGCCAACACTTACTACATTAATAACTATAATCATATCAACAATAAGCCAAAATGTGACCCTCCTAGAATGGAGAAAAAGTGGCAGAGCTAATTTCAAAGAAAAAAGACACACGAGGAATGATTCCAAGGAGCACTAGAAGAATCATGTTATTTTCCACAAGGCTAAACATTACTTGCAGTTTAAAAGCGATCATTAAACAAAATATATCACACCTCAAAGAAAGCATTTCAATCTTTCGAACATTTTCAATAAAATTCCTTAAAAAACATTTAATCATCAGAAAAACACGAAAATGATTTTCGACTTACGTTCGTCAATTTCTGTTAATGGCATTGAATACGAGGCAACTCGCTGAGGCATCGGAGGAGTCTGGACACCATTTTGCTCAGAGCTGCCAGAGCTGACAAAGGACTGGACACTAATTTCGGACTCGACTGAGCTCTTCTGAGAAAGTCGAGGCTTAATTTGGCCAATAAGAGCTGCGAATAAAATATGAAAAATTATCTATATAAAAATTGTTAAATGCAATATAATGTAGTGAAAATTATGATATGTATAAATAAATAGAATAGAAAAGAATAGAAATAGAATGGGATGGAATGGAATGGAATAGAATAGATTTGAATAGAGAAGAATAGAATAGAAAAGAATAGAATAGAATAGAATAGAATAGAATAGAATAGAATAGAATAGAATAGAATGGGATAGAATAGAATGGAATAGAAAATGTTCACAAACATAGGCTTACCGTTTATTCTTTCACTAGCACTACTACTTTGTCTCGACAGAACGTCCTTTGCCTTTTGGCCTATGCTACTTGTTTGGGTCAAAGGTCTTTTTCTGAAGGCACTTTCATTTGATTGAGTTGATGGACTTGAATCAGCACCATTGCTTCCATTATTTTCAGAGTCATTTTCCAACAGTGGGGCGAATGGGAAGGCCTCCAAGACAGGACTCTGGTTTTCCTCCCTGCAACGAAGATTGAAATGAAAGATGGGTGACGAAAAAATATTGTGAAATGCACGAATTGACGCACAGTAAGCTGGAAGAAATTTCACTTTATCCAACCAAGTCATTTTTCGGTGGAAAATATCTAACAACATTCCATTTAACTTAGAAATGCTCAAAACATAATATAAACGCATCCGTAAAATGCTAAATATGTTAAAGACATTGTTATAAATCGTGCACAGTTAACACTAAAAATCATCCAGATGACCTACCTGTGAGCTCGTTTTCTAAAAACACTTGTTTGGGCAGACAATGCTGGATGTGGGCTTTGCGGATGTTCCTCAACGCCGTTCTTTTGATCCTCGTTTTCAAGAGTGTTGTAGGAGGAGTAAGATGAATCATATAGTTTGGAGATTTTCTGTGGAAATGAGAACGAGATCAGAGATGCTTGTTGAGAAAGGGCCTAAGAGAAATGCAGCTGTTATGGTTTTTTACGGGGAATCAGATAGGAGGGGGTTGATAGGAAAAGGACAACAGCATTAGGCCTGTAATACTTGATATGATTTAATGAAATGGTCATTGAATTTAAACAAGATAGCATTTAACAGAGAATCCTGAAAATATAAATTGGCTATGTCAATTGTGAATTGGTGAAAACAGCAGCCTATCAAATGCTTTATCCCTTATCTAACTTGTTCTTAACACAACACCTGGGTACTACTTACTGCATTCACTGTTCACTCATTGTTTACAATTCCATAGACTCTCACATGAAAAAAAGTAGTTTATTTGACATCTATAAATTCCTTGGGGAATAGTGACAATACAACCCTTACAAGAAACACAGTGGTAACAATGAGAAAAAAATGAAATTGATATTAAAAGTTGTACAAAATCATGCCTACTTCTCTAGCTTTTGTCGTGATGTCCAAGTCAACGGAGAGCGTTCTTTCTTTGCTCATCTGAAGATATTCATCATCATCAAGTGATATATCACTGTCAGTTAGATCATCGACATCTTCATAAAGGGGCCCAGAATCATCAGAATCATCCAATAAGTCATGGCCCAAAGTCGAATGGGGATTGTGCACTTGGTAATAACTTGGTTCCAAGTAATGACTGTACCATCTGGGTTTGTCACCGATTACTCTTGGATCTACAATACCTGTTGGGAAAACAGAAAATAAAAATGAATTAAATCTGGACTGTTGCGGAACAAGAATACATCAACCCATTAGAGTTTACTGTCTCCTCCAAAGAAGGACCATTAGGCCAAATGACCTTCAGCGAGAATTGGTCAATCCCTAAAAAAAGGGGACTATTCTCGTCAATATCTGGGTACAACTGCTTTTGAACATTTGAAAAGATTCTTCGCAACAACATCATCAATCCACGTACCCCCTTGAAATCTGAGCAGACGTGTTCACTGAAACTGTACCGCTGTTTAATTACCGGGGGTGAAAGTGTTGAAAAGATTAACCTGAGTGAAGTTAACGGTTAGCAAAGCTAGGAAAATTTTATAAAAAATTACTTCTGCAGTGCAAATTCTGTTTATGAAGAAACCAATGCCCTGTAAGTATATAGATTGTGTTAAACGCGATGGTTTATTACATGCTACTCTATCGACTTTTCCTTGTTCATATGTACAATTTAGATGTATAACTGAGAGGTAAGATTAAGATATAAGCCAGCTATAAGAAACTAACCATTGTATACTTTTCTGTAGACTGTGTTTGTTGGGCTGACGAGCCATTCAGCAAAATATTCGGCTGCCTGAAGCAAGAAAGTAACGTTGAATGGGTACATCTTCGAAGTTAACTAGGTGATGGGAATGCAAGCCTAAACATTTGATTTCATCTGTTGCATTTTATTTCTCTTATTGAAATTATTAGCTTAACTATTACTAACGATTTTGATCAAAATAAGCTACATAGATAAACATGAATATTTAAGGTATATATCTATATTTTTTTAACAGCAAAAATCTATAAGAGCTTGCTTAATATCATTGCCGAAAATTAGAAAATTAGAAGTTATAAACGATTGGAAGTTGCATGAATTATTAGCTAAAAAATGGCCAAAAAACACGTTGCTTTATATTTTTATAAGAGGATTCCTTGAAAATCAACTTCTGTTGAAGGGAAACCCTCCTTAAAGTATTGAAATGGCTTTGGTCGATCTCTGTGGAAAATAATTCAAAGCATACCTGAGTATCTGCCAACTGTCGAGCGAAATCCGAAGGAGTTTGCCTCGATAGGATGAAGGACGCTTTCTGAAAGGCGACTAGCGGCCTCGAATAGAGCCGTAAAACTCTACAGTGTTGCGAGAAATCTCCAATCACGTTGGGAGAAAGGAAGAATTTGACAAGCGACGCTCGAATCGCAACATCGACAGAATCGATATCGTTGCCGTAAATAACTTCGCTGAGTTTCGAGCCAGAAACGGAAGTTCGACGCGAGGAGATGGAATCGCTGTCAGCAAAAACATCCAAATCATGCATACTGTGCGGGTAAAGGCTGAGGCAGTCGATGCACTACGAGAAAAATGCGACACGTAAATCATTCGAAAAATTTCTAGAGTGCAAAACTTCTAAACGAGTCGAAAGTCTTTATTATTGAAGAAAAACCTTTTCCATTTGCCAAACTTGTAAATAAGTGTTTTATGCTGTCTAAATTAGAATCTTTGACTTGTCCATTAAACAGAGGGCCTTCTGTAAGCACACCTCCGTAGAAGGGCACCGTTTAAGAGGGGCTATCCACCTTAAATCACGTAAACATGGAAAAATTAAAAGGAACTTGTGGGGGGTTCATCCATATTTGAGGTGGGTAGATAGTGCCTTGTGGTCTTTCATAAACACAAAACAATTCCAATTAATAGAACAAGGTAATATAAAAGCAGCACTTATGCAGGAAATTGAAATGATTGCAAGAAAGAATAAGCATGAGGCCAAGAAGAATCGACGTAATTTCAAACCAACGATTGAAAGTAAATCGTCAAGATACAAAAACAGTTACCGTTCAAGGAAGCAGCTAAAATTATGTTCTTGTGTTTTTAATTTCTTCTAATCGGAAATGTTAGGCCTAATGACTGGGAGTTTTTGAGAAGAAAAACAAAACAATTACCTGTTTCAGTTGTTCTTTTAGTATTGATCCTTCTGGTTCGGGAAGGGATGGAATTTCGTCCATGCTTAATGGAACACTCATCTGTAATTAATATAGAAAATGTTATCAATTCAAAATTATATTCGGGAGCATAATCAGAAATTTGAAACGCTGTTTCATTCAAAGGCCTAAAATTTATTATTATTAACAAGAGTAATTGTAGCTTAAAACCTAATCAAAACCGACAAACCTAACTTTATTTACAACTTTTTAGAAGTTCAGGGACACCGAGCATATTTTCGAGTAAGGGGGTTATTGAAGATTAGACAAGGCTAGATTTAGGCGTGGTCATTCAAGTTCACATTGGTGTCCTCTAGAAGTCGATAAAAGGATCTAGGCATGCCCAAGCTTTGTGATGGGGATAATGGCCAGTAGAACACAGGTGTGGTAAGCATAGGTCAAATAGCCCCGGACATTTCGATAAGAAACGTTTGCCTTTAACACAACATATCGGCAAAAAAGTGCAGGGGCTACAACCCCCCAACGACTCTGGCGTGGAAATGTTAAATTCTTGTTCTAGGGGCGGAGGATGTGAGGGAGGAATCGTGATTCGGGGAATTAGGTTACACCCTATATTATGACTCTATGTCTTTATGCTATCGTCTTTATGATTAAAGAAAAACGAAAAGCATGATGAAGATAACTGACCTTGGATGAATCCAGATCTACAATGAGAACGTCAGACGGTACTTGGAAATATTGGGTCTTGTATTGAAGGAAACTTGACGGTACTCCAATTACGTATGGCGTTGGTGCTAATAACAGCTGGAAAATAAGAATTGTGATTATAAATAAAAATAATGTTAGTTAAATTATATATTCATTAAAATTGTTACAGATTGGAATATATGATATGTATTTAACGGTTATATAGCGACTGAAACTGCAAGAGAAATGCAGAAACATAATTTGTTAGGGTATGAAACTTCGGATGATACCCAGAGGGTGTACAAAACATTTTTTTAAGGGGGAGGTAAAAAATTGAGGTATGCAGTGAAAAGATCTGCAGTGCACAACGGATTTTTAATAAGATTATTGGATAAGTAAACAGAAATGGACTGAAAGAAGAGCCTTGAGGAATCCTATGACGTAACAGTAATATATAGTTAAATATACCTGTTCAGCATTCTTCATGCAAGTTGGTAAAAGTGGAATAATAGGAAACATGTATTCCAAAGGGTAAAGCATCGATGTCAGCGCCATGACACTTATTGATAAAGCATTATAATCATCAGATTGAAGCAGTACCTAGAAAACGATTTGAACGATTAGAAATCAAAAGAATCAATTTGAATCAGGCAGTTCATCAAGATGTTGGCGAACGAATCATGTTAAATGTGACTTTTATGATTATTGGATCTATTGAATAATCAGTTAAGTAAGAAGTCAATTAATCAATTAATCAATCAATCAATCAATCAATCAATCAATCAATCAATCAATCAATCAATCAATCAATCAGCTATTCCATCAATTAACAAAACATTAACTCACTCATTATATTCTCGGCTATCTCAAGCATTAGCAACGTAATCACCTAGTACTTTGATCAAGTGATAGAGCAATCAATCAATCACTCACTCAATCAATTGATCAAACAATCAATCATGCAAGCAATCGTCTCTCTATGTGATCAATCAGTTAATGTAAATGCGTCAGTTGAATGCATATAGCAATAAAAATCTGCAGCAGTTCAAGCCTTGAATATTCTGCTTACAGATTATATTTTCAAAACCAATTAAAAAACACCTTGACGGCGACTTTCTCAACTTTCTCTGCAAAGCCAATTAAACTTAAAAACATAACACTGCCGTATTTTCAGCTTCACATAATACAATTTTCTTAGAATGGGATTGTCTGAAACTCAATCAAGACTTTTAGTGGCCACTTTAGCAGATAATTCCAGATTGGTGGATGAGAAAAATGCATGAATTTTCATAAATTATTGATGAGATGGTCTAAACAGCTTGTTGATTGGGTTTCACTTCAAAGCTTCACATTAAAGTAATGGCAATATTTTTAAATATGCAATCTACAAGTATTTTGCGCTGATCAATTATTGATAGACATCTGAGAAAGGTACAAGAAACGGGGAGAGGAGTGCAATTTATGAATAGAACAAGGTGTGATGTATTGGTTATATAACGCGGTGTATATTTCTTTGAAACATCTAGCAAAAACTCAATCATACTCTTGTGAAAAACTGACACAGATTAAAAAGTGACTCAAGTTCCTGGGCCCACATTTGGAATCTTATTTTTGATGATTAACTGTAAAAATGCTAAAATGCTTGTACATTCATGAATACAACTGATCATGTGTTGTGGTTCACAATGAGGCCCATTTCCGTGGGGCTGCCTATTCAGGGCAATCACTAGAAGTTTTGATTGTGTAAAATGTGTAAAATCATAGCAAAGAGCTTCAGACATTTTGGGCACACATGATCCAACACTGCTTCTAAAAATGATTTTTTTAAATCAAAACCAGAGCAAAATTCCCCATGTTTCAAATACAACATTTTTCAATAATACATATGTCATCCAATCTTAACCCCCTGTCCCTCAAAAAGATGTCATCTTATAGCTCAATTACACCCTGGAACCAGCTCCTTAAAGATTAAACCATGCTTTATGACATACATCAGTTAATGACTTGAGACAAAGCAGATGAAGTTAATGTTTTTGATGATGCCAGGTGGTCATAAAGCCTTTCAAAATCTATGCAATTTTTGCTCATTAACATTTATTAAGTAATGTTATGTCTTCATTTTGGTTTAAATAGTCAATAAATTTATGTGTCAATTTCAATCAAATCTTAGTTAATGTTGTTAGTAGACACTTTGCGGCTAGCCTAGGAGTCTCATTATGAAGATGATTGGATAAAATCTGGTCTTATCAAAAATTATTTAGCAAAGGAAGACAAAAAGCTGAATGAATAAGTCAGTGGGTGTTTAACTGAAAAAAAATGTTTATAATTTGGTTCTTGAGGCATTAAATAATGAGATAATGGGCAGTAGGATGAATAGAATTAATGATTTAATTGTTCAATACTAAATCTAAGATATTATAACCAAAATTGTGCAGCAAAAGGTCTGGAAATTTGATAAAGTATAGAACAGAAGATGGATAAATAATTGAATGTGACAAGCATATGAACCAGATGGCTAAGGACATAAAAGGGTTTCTAATAGTAAAATCAAGAAAGGTGATGAGACAGGGTCACTTAGGGACAAGAGAGAAGTGTAGGTTAGGTAGCTCCCTGAATCTCTGACCGGGGTAAGCAAATAATGATATTTGCATGCATTCTTGCAATATGAAACACAAGGTTTGCTAAACATACCTTATTCTCCAAAAGGATACATGTTAAGACTTTCAAACAAGTGTCAACTCCCAACAGCTCTAGGGGTAGATGCAGTGGAAAATCAAGCAATGAGAACCTGCTCTTTTCTGGGAGCGCAAATGTCAATGGGGGCTGAATATGCCTTGGTAGTAATTCTACCTCTATTCTATTATCCCCTGCAACAGACAGGGGTACTTTTAAAAGTCTTGTTATCCAGTCTTCAATGTCATATATTTCTTTAATTTGTGGGTGATTTGGGAAACTTTCTGGATTTAGAAACATTGTCCAGTTTCTTAAATTAGTGTTTGGGACATATCTCATTATGTTTTTCCCTTCGGTTACAACGTTCCATTCCTGGGCAAGTCTCTCTAACGTTCCTTGGTCCGGGTGGCGAGTTTCAATGATTTTTCTCAACACAAACAAACACTCTCTGAACGTTGAAAGGAAGGGTCTTTCCGATATGATGCAAATACTTGTAAGACTTCTACATGAGACCGATTTATAAGTACACCCATTTTGATGTGTATTTTCCGATTCTGTTTGATCTGGGTGAGAGAAGGTGTCGATATCGGAGCCATCATAACTCCCAACTTCATGTCCATTTTCATTTTCAGGATTGATCAACTTCAAACCGATGCAAGGTCGGAAAAAATTACAACACATCCCATAACGAACAACACCGCTATCCTTTTCAGTTAATGTGAAAACGAATGAATTTGTATCTTTTAAACTGAGACGTTTCGAAGCACTGACACAACCCTCGGGTTGGCAGAAAAACACAACATCAACAGGAAGAGGAAAATCTTCGTGAGCGTCTTCTGGGAAGCACCGAAGCAACTCAGGGGCTTGAGTTGCATCCAGAACCGGCTGCCTGTTTCCAACAACAATCAAATAATCTATTAACCGTGGCATCTTTTACATCTGATTACCGCAATTTGTATCATTCAATAACATTTATCCATTTTCAACTCTCTCTCTCTCGAGGCAACGCGTCGTGAAATGAAGAGGGCCTAAGCATGATGCCAACCGAATTCCAGCTTCCAATTTAGGCTTATAGCGGCACAAAGAAAGACCAGCAACTGATTTACATTGAACTGTGATAACAAAAAAATATTCTCCGCTGTTTACTTATGTATAAAAACCGTGGAAGAATAAATAAAAGGCGATTTTTTGCTGTGAGATCGTTTCTAACCACCTTCTGCTCAACTGATTATGCTAATGTGTGCACCTGTTGAAAACACACTTAACTGGTCACGTGCTTCTATTGTTTTAGCAACACTTCATAAAATGTCATGATTTTCAAGGAGAGATTCCTTCTCAGCGTCCCCCAAAATTATGTGTTAAAATATAACTGTAACATTCCAAAAAGGAAAAACATTGTTTCCGTGGAAATTGACGTCATCATCGTGTCTTCCGGGTGCGGAAGTGCGGTTACTTCGTGTTTCCGAGGGAAGTCTGCAGTTTGAATAAATTGTCTGGGATTTCAAAACCTTTATTGTTTTTTTTAAGCCTCATTTTACACATACTTTATCATCTGGGTGTTTTAGTTTGAGTTTCTAATATGATCTTGATAGATAACAGCTTTTCAGCTAAGTTATCCTAGCTAAATCTTGATCATTATTTTTATTATTATATTACAAATATCGTGACCATATATCACATTTAGAAGAATGGAGAAGGAAGGAATGAAACAATGAATGAACTTTCGAACGGTTCATATTTCGTTCCTTGGATATTGTAAAGATAAGCAGTTAGATGCAAACTATCTAACTTTCGCGAGATTTGCACTTGGGTTTTACAAAATATTGGGGATAAAAAGTTTAAAAAAGTAGTTTCACAAAATATTCCAGCATCATTTAAACTCTTCAACTTTTTATTCCAAACTCAAATTTAATGTATCTAGGGATATTATGATAAAGGAAAGTTAAACACTAACCTTAAGCCATTATAGAATAACCCCTCATTGTATCATATGAAGCCAGCCCAAAAAATGACAGGGCTGAAAATTTCTTACCCAATAAAATGGTAAGTTCTAGCTGAATTCGTTTGACCCGAAAAATTGGCTATCAGGCAAACATTCTGACCCAAAAAATGGCACATACACCCCTGTGTAAAAATGTGGTCTCTACCCAACCCCTGGGTTCTGCAGCATGTAGAATTCATTTTTTGTCATCATATAACCATCTGTCACGTCAGAGATGGTCACATCATTTGTCCCAGTATTCCTCTCGATTTCTTCTCTTATATCATTCCTGTCTTTACAATTTGTTCTAAATCTTCCTTCCGCACCACCTCACCTATAAATTCCTCTTATATCTGTCTACATAGTTTTGTGTGTGCTCCCTATCTCTATCTTCTCATATGTCCAAGACACTCTAAACATTGGTCTACGAAACCCCATTTCTAAAGCTTCGATAAAATTTTATGCTTGCACCATAATATCAACTTGGGAAAATCATCATTCGAACACATCACATAGAGCTCCATGGTTGTCCAGTTCTGGGGTCACACCCTCCTTGAAGGGTGACAGGCGGAGGGGGTTGACTTTATAAGACACTGTAACTTACACATAACAACTTGGGTCGCTTGTAATTGAGTTCTAGAGCATAGGTCACATTATATACATGCGATTTTTCTTTGTTTGAAAGTGCCCTGAAAATTGATTTGAGGATGGGGCAAGTTCGCAGCCCCTTCAAGCTAAACATGGTGCTGATATAGCATTAAAAACATAATTTACCTTGCCTTGTTGACAAAATCAGACCATGATTGAATCGTCAGCACAAGCCTGAATGCACGTGTGTCGTGTGTTCTTAGCTTTGTCTAACAATTTGGAATTAACGCAACACTCATCAATTCGGCAGAACGGTCTGTAAATCTGTTCAATGCTTTGCAGATAATATTGAGAATGAACTGGTGTAAATCCAGGTGACATTATTGTCAAATGATGTTTTAAAAGGGTGTTTGATATAAAAAAACTCGTTTTCAAAATTAATTTAGTCAGATTCATGACAATGATTTATCAGCTTAGGATCTGCAAACTATAAAAGTTTGCTTTCAAAAAGTTATCAGACTGTAAGACTATCAAACAGGTTCTCTTGAGAATTCTTAATTAAAAGAACAATAGGATATGAAGATATCAGGAATCGAATTGTCCTTTTTTGCAGATGTTCAATAAAAAACCTTTTCTGGGTTCTTTTTAACTAACTTAATATTAACCTATTTAAATCCCATGTGATTCAACAACGTTTAACCCCTTCAGGCTCTGTAACGGTGCTGTTTCAAATAAGGGTAGCATTTTGTTCGCCAAACAGATCAATCTTATTGGAATTATTATGCAAACATTTTGAAATTTCAAAAAACTGCCTTTTTTATCTAGCAACTTCACTTTACATTACAAGATCTATTTTTTTCATAGCAAAAATCTAGTGTCTAAAAGTTCGCAAAATGGCACAACAAATCTGTTGGACGGAAAAATTGCAGCCCTAATTCAAAACACCACCATGGAGAAATAATGATGCTAGTTTGTCGGTATTCTCATTAACTTTTACCATAATTAAGGGTTTTACAAATCTAAATACGATTCTTGGTTTTAAGTGTCACTTAGAACAGTAATGGTACTAACATATACAATTTTGTGTATTATAACAAATTATGAGCTAAACTCGTTTGCAAAACGAGGTTGTATAAAAATGGCAAATTCTACCAGCTTTTTTAGGTCTCAACAAGATCCTTACCTTTTGATTATGAGGTTCTTATTGCATACGTGATTGGCAATATAGTTAAACAAATGCTAGGCTATCTCTAACTAGGGCAATGGCAAGGCAAAAGTTAAGGCAAATGTGGCGGTGGCATCTGTTGCAAGCAAGGTGCGATTTTTCGTCGGCTTTGTAAATTCTCCCAGTTCACAAACAAAAAGTCACGAGTAGTCGAGCACAGCTACTCTTAACTGTCGGCCTTTTAAATCCTGGTTAAATCCATCGACATAGATATCTCGCCTGAGGGTAACTGTCTTCAAAAATTTCTTGGATCAGGTTCTGAGACAGGAAATACTTTGCTTGACAGGAAGCAAGAAGGTGGAGCTACAGATCATAACTAAGCATCAGGGATCCGTTTACATACCAAAGTACAAAGAGTTTCGATCAAACATCACGTCCAAGGGTAGCTGCCTTAGTAAGCGACAAGAACAGGCTCTGAACCTATGGTTAGTTAGCTGAATAATAGCAACGAAGCATGCTGAAACCACAACAGGGTTAATTAACCCTTTCACCCCTGGACGGGCCATTTGGCCCAAAGACAAACACTGGAAAAGATTATTTTTCAGGCGGTTAAGTACAAAATATTGTAATTGTTCTGATGGCAGTTTCGCTTTCACCCAAGTTATTTGACTATGCTACCCCCTGAAAAGCGTAGGATGATATGGGTTTTAACAGTAAACTGAAAATAAATCCGGGTGCGAAAGGGTTAACTAATAGCAAAATGCCCATTCATGTTTCTGGGCGGAGAGAAATACAAAATGTGCAGAGAACTTGCTTAAGAGTCTCGTACTCAAAAGTGGCAAGGGAGGTTTCTAACCGCAACTCTTGGTACTGAACTGCTTTACAACATAACAGCTGCAATACAGATCTAGCTTTTAGCATTTTCATAAATGCTTTAAACAGCATTAACTGCCCTTTGGTGATAAGCATAAAAAAATCACGTACTATCGGTACCTTTTAGGCTACTTTTATCTTTAACGTCACTTTCTTTTATCAGATATCGGTCCGTCACGTCTCCGTCTTCTTGTTCTTGTCCGACATCGGCTCCAATCATCATTGATACAGATGAATCTCCACCCGACTCTCGACTCGAGTTGGGCCGACTTATATCTCCTTTTCCCGTCATGTCGGAGAGACTTGATTCAGTATTGGAGTATACTCTTGGAGCTATTCTAACCGTAGTCGCATCTGAGTCGGATGGCATCAAAGAATGCGTGTCAGCGACTGTCTTGATCAGGATCTGACTCGTGATGCTTTCAGACGGCTCGTTCTCTACTTTCGTATCTGCAAAGGAGATGCAAGAATTGATGTGTAAAAATATTTATCGTCATTCCAAGGCAAGATTTGTATAGGTTGATGATCTTTGCCATGGCTCAGAATAAGGTCGGGAACAGTTGATTGATCATACAAATGTTAATGATCGATTGATCGACAATCAACAGCCTCAGTCCTTATCCGCAATAAGTGCGGTGTTTGAAGTTTTGTAATCAAAACAATCGCATTACAAAAAAGATATGAAGTGATCAGTGATTTCTAGAACAACCTTATTTGGAGCTATTTAAGTTGATGCTCCTCAAATAGCCTCGATCGAGTTAAACCACCAGAGGCTACTCTATTCAATGTACTGACTCTTTTACGGACTGTGACGCAAGCAGTCTTGGGGAGTCCTTAGAACAACAAAGCTAATTTTCTTCACACAGAATATGCATTGATTAATTCGCCGTCTGTGATGCAAGCTGTCTTAGAAAGTTCTTCGAACAAGAAATCTTTTGAGTTCGTACAGACTGTGTTTTGATTCTTTCATGGTCTGTGACGCAAGTTATTTTAGGGGGTCCTTAAAAACAAGAAATCTGTTGAGTTCGTATAGACTGTGTTTTGATACTTTCTCTGTCTGTGACACAGGCTATCTTTAAGAGAACAAGAAATCTGTCCAGTTCACACAGATCGTGTAATGCTATTTTCATGGCCTATCACACAAGCTAAATCTATGGACACAATCATGGCCACAGCAATTTCGCACTACAGATTTGGTAAAAAATGAAATGCCAATACTCACCATCACGATTTTGCCGTTGGATGACGTCAGAAGTGTCAATTTGTTCGGTGATGACTTGTCCAGAATCCATTTCAACATCGATACCAGTTTCGCATTGTTGCGACGAAAATATTTCATGCACGGCGCTAGCTGCAACAGCTGCTTCCGAAGTTGCGATGGAATCGTCAGAGTTCGAGGTCGAAATGGAATTTGCGAATGATGAGATTGGTAGTGATAATGACAAAGAAACAGGAATTACGCGTCCGCTACTATCCGTTAAATTGATGCCGTGTGCACCGGCTATTGTTCCGTCCGGATTCATTGTTACCTGTAAAAACATACATCTTTGTATAGCTAATGATATGATATTGTTGTGTTATGATGTTATATGATACGATATGATATGATATGATATAATATTGATACCATACGACACAATACAATATGATATTGATATGATATCATATGATGTGATTGATATGATATGATATGATATGATATTAATTGATATCACACGACACAATACAATATGATATTGATATGATATCATATGATGTGATTGATATGATATGATATGATATGATGTTAATTGATATCACACGACACAATACAATATGATATTGATATGATATCATATGATGTGATTGATATGATACCATATGATATGATATGATACGATATGATATGATGTAAATTGATATCATACGACACAATACAATATGATATTGATATGATATCATATGATGTGATATAATATGAAATGATGATATGAAATGATGATATGATATAATATGACATCTGATATAATATCTGACTATACACATACCTGAATAGGTATTGCTATTGCCCCTGATAATGCCGATCCATCTGATATTTGCTGCTGTGATGCCAATTCTGCATAATGCGATTGCAATGCTGTCATTGCTCCTTCATCATTCAGCATCACAGGCAATCCTTGAACCAATGCCGTAGTTATTGACACATTTGAATCAAAGGAAACTTTCTGCCTTTTAGAAAGAGGTTCCCCATCTTGGCTTCCTTCATCTTCTTCACCAGGCTCTAAGGTGCAGAAAAGTGACATCAGTTTCTACGCTTTTGAATCGTTAGGACCTGTAAACAAACCTTTTGTTGTGTGTAAGGTCATGGTTGATTTAAGTGTGCTGAAGCCACCTGATTCGTGTTGGGTTGGTTAGTTCAGGTATGGCTGCCTTTGAGGCAGTCTTGCTGCAAGCTTGAGTCATTATTGTTACAAGAGAAGAGACTAATAGCATTAACTCCATAAACTGATCAAATCAAAATGAATATCATAAGGATTATTTTGCTGACTCTAAAACACACATCAAAACATTCAGGATAACGTGGACATAAATGATTTTGGTGATCATTGTTATCATGTCGATTCTAATGATTTTGATGTTATTGCGATTGTGATTATCATTCTGATCGCGACGAGTATTGTGATTTTGATGATTATTTCTATTTCGATGATTATATGTACATGGTGATTATTATGATTATTCTGATTTTGATGATTGTGGTGATTAAGATTATCTTTCTGATCACAGTGATTATTATGATCATGATGATTATTTCGATTGATTATTATGATCATGGTGATTTTTGTGATTTTGATAATCAGAGTTATAACGATGATTATTGTGATTTTGATGATTATAATGATCATGATTAACCATACCGCCATCAGCAATATTGACATCAATGGTGCCATGAATGGTCCTTTTATGCATAGCAAGTGTTGATGTTTGCCGATATGTTTTATGACAGATGTTGCATATATACGGCTTCTGTTGCGTGTGTACCACATTATGCTTATACAAACTGGAATATTCCGTAAAAGACTTGTTACAACCAGGTACATCACACGCATAAGGCCTTTCACCTGATGATTGGAAAAACAAAGAATTTATCACATTTAACAAGTAACGTATACCTCCCGCACACATGAAAAAGAAGGAGAATTTTATATTTTTCTTATATTCAATTTTAAAATTTACAAAATCGTAGTACCTAGCCTATAATTCAAACCATATTAAAATGATAAATTACATTAAAAGGGCAATAGACCAGGGAAGCAGGAGCCAGGGTCTATCTCGAAGGTAATTACACAAAATATAAAACTAAAATTACATCTTTATAAACATTACGAATCACTAAGTGTAATGAAAATGTTTTTACACTAGCAGTGACAAAGAGAAAAATATTGATACTGATCAAGTTATAAAGGAAATGGGTTTATTGAGCATTGTATTAAAAAGAATGGACTATGTATTAGAAAGAATGGACTAGCAGCAAAAAAATAACGAGCGGGAAAATACTGGGAAAGGGAAGCAAAGGGAGAAAGTCTTGGAGAGTGTCGCATCATTGTTATTAACAGATTTGGTGTATCAAGTTATTGGCAGAATGAGGGAGAGAGAAACTAGTCCCCGATCCCTTTCAGCATGGCATCACATGAAGAATATGATGGTAATGATTGGAGCTTCAGCGGGGAAATATATAAATGACCATATATTTGACCAACCTGTATGTATCCTGGAATGATTTTTATAATTAGTGGCACTTGCAAACGAGCGATTGCATCCTTCAATTTCACAGACGTAAGGTCGTTCTCCCGTATGCGTTCTAAGGTGCACTTTTCTTATGTTTGAAGTCGTAAATGATCTAGTGCAACCTTCAAAAGGACATTTGAAAGGTCTTTCACCTGTGGTTGAAAATAATTACAACTTATTAAAATGGTTGTGAATTAAATTAGTTAAAAGTGGGAGACAAAAACATGCAAAGATTTTTAATTGAATAAGTAACTTTTGAGTCAGCAAATAATCAATAGTAAAATGTATTAATAAGAAAATGAATGAACAAACAAAATAATAAGTAAATAGGTGGTATAGATAAAGTACGAAAAAAGCATGCAAAGATCTAGATAAAAAATAGAATTAGTCAATGAATGATTAAAAAACTTAACTAATTATTAAATAAATGAGTAAATGAATGAGTTCATGAATCAATAAGCGAATGTGTCAGTCCTTAAGTAACAGTAAGATTTATAAATTAATGGATAAATGAATAAACATAATAAAGAGATAAATAAAAAAGAAACAAATGAAATAAATTAATTAATAAAATAAGACTACTCTAACAAGCCTGAAAGGGCGATATTTGTTACAATTACCTGTGTGTGTCCGTATGTGTTTTTGTAAATCTCCGGACGTCTTGAAGGCTTTGTCACATGAGTCTTCCTGACACTTGTACGGACGTTCACCCGTGTGTGTACGGAAGTGACTCTTCAAACCGTATCCGGTACTGAATGACTTCCCGCACGATTCCCACTCGCATAAGAACGGTTTGTCACCAGTGTGCGATCTTTTATGGACCTGGAAATGAATTAAAATTAAAAATGAAAAATTTAACTTATTGCAGGCTCAGGGAATTAGGAAAGGGGTAGCGATGGAGTTCCTCAAGATAGGATCCTTGTAGCAATCATATTTCGTTTCATCATTAGCCAATAATCAACGAATCAATCAATCAATCAATCAATCAATCAATCAATCAATCAATCAATCAATCAATCAATTAATCGACCCATGAATCAACGAATCAATGAATCAATAGTTCAATTAATGAATCAATTAATGAATGAATCAATCAAAAAATAGACTAAACAACAAATGCATCAATCAATGCATCAATCAATCAATCGGTGATTGAATCAATAAATCAAACTAATGAGTCAATTAATCAGCGAATCAATAAATCAATGAATCAATTACCAAATCAATCAATCAATCAATTAATCAATAAATCAATTGATCAAACTCTCAAAATACCTTGAGATGATGTGCAGTTGAATACACTTTACCACAGTTTTCAAAATCACAGAAAAATGGTTTATCACCAGTATGCGTTCTTGTATGTTTATTTAAATCACTATGGGTGATGAATGTTTTGTGACAACCTTCCTCTTCGCATGTGAAGGTTTGGCCAGTATGCGATCGACCATGCGCTTTCAGTCTGTATGGAGTCGAGAACTGCTTACCACAGCCGTCCATTGTGCATTGGTAAACTTTCTTTGAAACGTCCTTGCATAAAAAATGGAAGCATTTCATTGAACATTCTAACCAATCCAACACAAAAATCAATTGATGTTTGGGAACAAGGTACCCATGCTTTTTAATCGATGTTGCCTTATACCCACCATTCATCATAAAATATAATTTTTTTAATCATTATCAAAGATAATGATTATTTTTCATTTTTGCACACTATTTATGTTGTTAATTTTTTAATCTTACTCCTTATATTATTACAAGAAATAAACGAGAAGATTCATTCCACAAGGTCTGTGATTTACAAGTCGCAATTATTCCTCGAGAATCCGGTAGGCAGTCTGCTATTTTGTTTCCCACTTTACTTATTGCCTTAAACAGGAAAATTTTCCCATGTACCTGATCACTGGCATCCAAATGCGTTTGTCCATCGACCATTGCTACATGGTCCTCTAATACGTAATATGACGTAGCCGTACCACCATCATCTCCATCTGTAACAGTCCCAATTTGAACATGATCGGTGCTAAAATTGTCCAAAGCTGAAAGAGACAAGACAAATATAATAACTTCAGAATTCCTGTGGTAGTTTGATAGCTTTTTATTCTAGACACTTCGTAACTGTTTAGTGAAAGAAAAATATCTGGATAACTTTTTAACAGGCGTTGTTCAAGCGAGGGTACGTGAAAGACTAATACCTGCTATCGATACAGGCACGTTTTCGCCACTGGCAATTGTGATCAGCTGTCCCTCTGCCACTCTAGATACTTGCTGTCCAGTCATTGGGACAACACTGCCATCTTGGTATTCTGCACCACCAGAGATTATGATGTGGCCACCTTGTCCGTCTTCCGTCACAAATGTCGTCACTAAAAAAATTCAAAAAATGAGTAATAAACTCTTCTGCAATTACCTAACATCAAGGCCAGCAGAAATTTTCAGGGAGGGGGGGGCTAAAGCCGAACCCCATGATGCACCGGTGACGGACGCTAGAATTTCAAAGGGGGTTGGTGGTATTTCGTCTTCTCAATCTTGGGATGATACATAAAGTTATATTGAACGTTCATCAAGACATTTCTTAAACAAAGAGAGATACTAAAAGGGAAAAAATGGATTAGAGGGGGTCAAACAGAAGAGATAACATCAGATTGATACTCTTTCGTAGTCTTGCTACTTCTTCAATGTATTCAAGAGTTTGAAAATTCACCTCCACATAACCTTTTAGGGGTGCTAAGCTCCAGCAAGGGGGGCTAAAATCTTGACTAGGAGGGCTTAGTCTTGGGGCTATAAAAAATTTCCATTTGCAAACCTTTCTTAACAATGGACCATTTCAATACTCCTACAAGATTACAGATTTCTGCATTGTCTTCAAAGTTTAACCTTTTGAAATGCTAGAGAGATACTACACTACCTATATCTGTTGCATCAATAGATGAAAGATAGTTGCCAGTAGCTTCAACATGATCTGAACTGGCATCTAACTCATCCGTTTGGTTACTCTCTGATGCATCTAGGAAGAAATGCAAACAAAACATTTTATGCTAATAATAGATGCAAGGCATCTTCTGACCTAGGTAGCTTTTGATACAAAAAATGAAGAAATATTTCAATTTCTGTGACAGTCATTGCCATTACCAAACAATTCTGGGAGTAAATTGCAACAGTTTTCCTTTCCAAGTCCTTTGACAATCCCTCCACATTTTCCTTTCCCTTCCTTCTTCTCTGCTTCATTCTTCTTCTTTTCTTATTCCAACATTTTCCATTCTTTCATTCTTTCCAGTTATCATTATCTCATTTCTATTGTATTCTTTCTGATAACATAACAAATTTTCTTGATCACTGTTGCGATTCATTGCTACATTCTCTACCCATCAGCCAGATATGACTAGGAACTAATTGATAATTATTACCAAAGTTAATCAACATTAGATTCAAAAAAAACAAATGAAAGAGTAAACATACTTGAATTATCATCACCTTGGCTTTGTTTGATGGCATTAGCGTGAACCATGGTGGGTAAAACAAGATCCTAGAGATAAGTGGAAAATGATTCACATGGGAGAAATAAAGTGATAAAAAAGCAGTTATGTGTAATAGATAGGGTGTGTCATTTTGACAAGATTTTGGGAAGAAAGAGGAAGGTACCTTAGCTTCTGTTTCACTATTGTGGTTCTTCTCTGCTGCAAGGCTTGCATGGCCAAGAGTAGGACTAGCTTGAGCCGTAAAAGTTGGCACATCTAGTGGATTTGTGGCAGGGATGATACCATGCTGTGCCAGAAGCATATTAATGACTTCTTGCTCCGAAGCCTTTGATTCTTGGTTCTCAACACTTGTTATGGAATCAAGGTTATGGATAGATGTTGTGTTTTCACTATTTGTTATGCCTGCTGAAATTATACGATACAAAAAATCATATAAGGACAAATAAATAAAGGGGAAGGAACACAAGACAACATATATCAAAATTAATAGCTGTTTTCTTATTTATGGCACATGTTGATATTCATGATACATGGCTTATTGTTGGTTGAAAATAATGGTAGGATAATAGTTGGCAAAAAGGGCAAAAAGGCAGATATCTAAAAACTTGGAGGGTCATAGTTCAGGGCCACAGACACACCCTATGAAAAGATTTACCATAAACTGCATTGGGGAATCCAGGATAAGGAATTGTCATACTGCCAAAAACTTTAGTGATATTCAATTTTTATATGTTTTCAATTTTATTCTAAAGTTTTGTTATAGTGCTATTTCATTCACATATCATTTTTTTTACAAGACTGCAAAACTAACCATCAGCATGTCCAATTATTTCATCTGATCCATCCACATTGTCCTCAGCTGGTTTTTGAAAAACACTGGGGTCATTTTTCTCATCTTTTATCTCATTTTCAACATTGATATTTTCTTCATCTGTATTGCCTTCCATTCATATGCGTCATCTAAAAAATGTGGTATAATTCCCCTTTATTTGGGAATAATTTTGAAAAATACAATGGTGATTATTAAGTAAAGCTACATGAATGTATTTGGGGGTTGGTATGCATCCTCCCTCATAGAATAGTGCTACTCTATATTTCCTGAAATATACTTTATAGGTTTTTAAAATGGGTGTTGCCATCCCCCCTTCTTCTCATCCTTCTGTAGTGCATCTTTACATTTTACAGTTAAATTTATTTGATATTCTTCATTGGTTGTATAATTCATGCGTATCCTACAATCTTTCTTCTCTTTATTTCTGTAATTAATTTTATATTTTGATAGATACACTTAAATGGTCAGGAAGAACTTTTTCCTGGGCCTTTCTTTCAAGAATTTCTGAAATGTTTTTGATTGTAAGAAAACATCAAAATGGCCTCCCAATTCCAAAATAAAGCAACTTTCTGATAATTGTAAGAAAATTCCAGCAAAAGTATTTTGCATTTTTAACATAGTTAAAACCTAGCTCTTGCTAAAATGGCGAGTTTAAAGTTAAAATTAGGCTAGCCATAAACATTCCAAGCTAGAACGAGGAAGGCAACAATGTTTATGCCACGAATTCACATTCTTCAATGGGGCCTAGATTCCTTCCAATTATTGTCTGAGAAACACATATATTTCTTTATAAACTGCTTCAGCTAGGGGATTGAAATACCGTGAAAAAATGACTGAAAATAAATTGAAAACATTTTCATAGAAATGGGCCTAAGTTTCTTTTTCCTCAACCTTAGTTTCATTTGTCGATGAAGGCAATGACTGACCAGGAACGGCGCCATGTTGAAATAACGTTGAAGCTGGAAACTGGTTGAGGCATTTCGTGAAAAGGAAAGCGAAGAATCTTTGATATGTCGACATCATTACCCACAAAAACAACCCTGGATTGTGAAATGAATAATTTGAATCTCGTGTACTTACGCAAAGGACGACGGACGGTTTCTTGCAGCGATGATGAACGACGGGAAGGTGAAACTGTTGAACGATGGGAAATCAACGGGCGACGGCAACGCGGCAAAATCCGTCTTATTAACGCGGCGCGTGGCACCATTATGCCGCACGTGGCGTGACTTTTTACTGAATTTCCTGAGATTGGGGGGGCTTAAGGGGGCTTTAGTGACAAAGTTATATCTCTATTGAAAGGGGAAACGCTAGGGGTCTAAAAAATCCTAATTACTAGGGAGTTCAGACCTCCCAATGCCCCCATATCTTGAACAGCCCTTTTTAAAAATATATTTGTAAAAACATTCTGTCATATGCATGGCGTAAAATAATGTTATTTTTTATACTTTTATTTTGTTTGTTAATGAATTCGTAAGGAGAGCTCCCCTAGCGCTCCATTCAATATTCTCGAAGCTTCACACCAGGGGCAATGAGGTAAAAGTAAAAGGATGGGATATTTTACGTGATAGGGGCACAAAAACTATTCTGCCCTCTTCTTTTAACAATTTCATTTACCAAAACATTCTTCTTCAATAATTGCAATGAAACTAATTGCAAAACGTCAATGGGGCATATTACAAATTTTTAAGGCCTATATTGCGGATTTCCCAAGACATTTTGTGGCCAGGGCAAAATGCTTCCAGGAAAATTGGGTGGTCGTGGTTGGCCGAATAGCCCCCATTTTTCAGATATGCTCAAAGAATCAAGAAAGGTTCAAATGGAATGTAAATAAGTTCGACTTAACAAATGCTCAGTTATTAGGAAAAAAATAAAACACAATGATTAAGATCATCAATTTCATCAAAAAAACACAGCAAATGATACTCTTTTCAATAAAAATTGCTATGTAAAACATCAATACAAAATAAGGGAAACAAGTTGTTTGTAAGGGCAACGTTACTTTTCAAACACAAATGGGTTGATACATCTGGGATGGGCTAGAAATATCTTTAACTTATAAGACAGAATGGGGCAAGAGGAACAAAAACTCACTAGTGCATTTAGCAGGAAATGTGGGGGTTGAAAGCATAGTCCTATAGACACAAATATTTATCAAAATACATAAGATGTTAGCTTTGTTACTGGTTAAGGTAACATTACAATGAATGCTTAAGTAGTTATTGAACAAAAACCTAGATGTTCTTGAAGAGTGGTAGGTGATAATAAAATTCTTTTCCACAGTTCTAATATGCAAACTGCACCATTGCCAGCTTATATTACTACTTAGAATTCATCATGTTGCTTCAGGGCTTCACCAAAATCAGTGGCTTGACTGCCAACAAAGAGATCATACTTTTCGATTATTTCCTCAACAGACAGTTTAGTGTCCTAGAAAGAAAAATGTCATAAGTTAGCAAAGATATATTAATGATAGAAAGAATCTTGCAGGGACAAAAACAAATTGAAATAAGTTGAAGAAGCCAAAAATTAATCTGGAGTCTTAAAGGTAGTCAAATAACACACAAACCTTATTAGCATCAGATTCTTGCATCAAATGTTTCGCCTCTGCACTGATATGGTCGTACTCTGGGGGCAAGATCCATTGCCTAACCTCATCCTGAGAGACATAAAAAAGGAGTGGTTAAGAAAATTTCCAGACACAGCCTTTTGGTACAAGGTCTTTCTTGACATTTTCCTCCCTAACTTGCAAAATAGAAAACCATTTCACATACCTTGTCCATTTTGCCATCTTTATTTAAATCTCTAAAGTTTCCAAATTGTTCCCTTTCTGTCTTAATGTAATCAGGTTCCTCTTTACCGGATTCTCTGTCACTCTCTGGCCACAAATCACCTAAGAGAAACAATATATATCGTTTGAGAAATATTCAACCAAGATTTTCTTTCAAGTGTGGTAATTGTCAACAATTTGGGAGGTTTTTAGGTACCATTGGTGAGCATCATCACCCCAAGCCTGCCGCAAATTTATGAAATGTTTCTACTCAAATGTAACATGTTGAGTACAAAACAAAATACCAGGCTTCCATTTTCTTTTTTTTATTCTAACTATTTTTACAATGAAGGGCTCTTGTTTATGGCAGGAACAACATTTTATGAAAATCCATCTGAGAAACCATTACCCTTCTGATCTGTCACTGAAACTCTCACACCAAAACATCTGGCCCACTTTCTCAAGTAATTAACAAATGGTCCCTTCTTTCACAAGAATAAAGGCAAATTTTTCCATAATCCATTTTATAAATGAGAAAATAACAAACACATACCAATATATTCTTCTAGTGAAACAAATCCATCTTTGTTCTTATCGATATCTTCCATTGTTTCTTCTACGACAATATCTTTCATGGAATCATCATTCTCTGGATGGAGGAAAGATGCAAATTCGTCTTTGTTGAGCTTTCCATCAGTATCCTTGTCAGCTCTTTTGAATCGTCTTTCGTCTCTGCTCACCATATTTTTATAATCATGTTCTGATTCATCTTTTGAGTCTAAAATTATCAGTTTGGCTTTAAAAGGGCTGCAAAAAGTTAAAACTAGCATTTGAAACAAACTTAAAAGTAGATGAGGAACAAGATAGTTTTGGAATGTATTCAAATTTCTGTACTGTTTCTGTCATTCAAAAAGTATTTCATATCATCTGTGATGTTAGCTTCCAACTTGTGTTGATGTTGAACCAACTTTGCACAATGACTTCCAACAGACTAAAAACATATTATGAGTTAAAAGAAAGGCTTGGTAAACATTTCATCTATCAATGTCTTACCTTCAAGGAAGCCATATGTATTATTTTTGTATTCCTCCCAGGTGATAAATCCATCTTTGTTCATGTCATTTGTTTCCATTTGCTTGAGAGCATCATCATAAATATATTTACTTTGTGCATATTTTATCCAATCTTTTAATTCTTGTTCTGTTACAAAACCATCCTTGTCTTTGTCGATTTTTGATTTCACAAGTTTCCTGTCAACAGAAAAAAATACATGCTGATTACTAGCAAAGAATTCTGGTTTTTGAATGTTAGAACCTTCCCTCTTGATCCAGTGCTAACCTCAGTGTCGCTTTGCAAGGGGGCATGAAAATAAGCAAACAGATTACCTAATCAATGAGTTTCAAACCAATAATGATAAGAAATTGAAAGGACCTGTCCACACCCTTGCATACCAGAGAAATTTCCATAGATTCTTTAATTGTCTCTAGACAATAGAGCTATCTAATTGCTATTCAATTATGTTCAACCGGTGCCTTTATTGTCAGGTAGATTGGACCATGTGCACCTGACGTTGTTTATGCTTTTCTGTTGTCAATAAATTGTACTTAAGTTAACAAACAATATGTAATTGTGCAATGATGAGAAACTTGGTGCGGGGAACGGGCTATTGTCACGGGAAGCATTGCATTTTGTTAGTTTGCAAACCTTAACTGGCTTCAAACCCATTTAGGCTAGGAATAAAAGCATGGCACAGGCTAGGCCCATTTCAAGACAGGCCATGTGAGCTTTTTTACGCGACCCAATTGGCAAATACACACAAATAAAAACAACACAAACAAAAAATCCGACATACTCAAGCCTTTCTTTGCTTTGCTCGGGTGTCAGCTCATCATATTTCTGCGCTTCTTCTTTTCCAAGAAAAGCTTCGTGGTCGTACTCCTTGTTATGGTCTCCATCGTCTCCATGTTCCAAGTCAGATAGATCAGGATCCTTTATAACCCTATCTCGTGGCTTTGGTGTTGCAAGAACGACTGTACCCAACAGAACGATGAGTGATAATAAGCCAAGGCTTTTGTAGGAATCCATTTTCGTAGTTTCAACAGTTTTTTCAGCTGTTTTAGGAATGTTATCTGCACTCGAAATTTCTCCACAGCTTTGAACTCCAGAATGTGAGCTGTTATATTTGCGACAAAAAAATATGTGGGCTCCTCTGATTGGTCATTACAAAACGTGACGCAAATTGATTGGTGGAATGATGAATTTCTGTGACTTGATTGGTTAATATGAAAGGATGTATTTTCCTATCAAATGAGAAGCTGATGGACTTCCCAGAAATTGCCACGTTGCATAGATTTCAATGCATGATCAAAAAAAATATTCGATCACTCTGTTACATCTTTTATTAGTATTTATATACCAAAGTAGAATGCTGATGAAAACAGTTGAAAATGAAGAATTGATTAAGATCTATTCAGGGCTCGAGATACGTCAAGATCGAATTTGTTACTTTGGATGTTCTAATGAAAAAACAATTGTGTTTTAGCTATATGCACAAGATATATTGAAAACAAGAATTTGATTTTTATTATATGCATCATCCGTAGATCCCCTGGAAGGTGTACCTTAAGTGGGTTAAAAAACAATTAAAGTATGATTTCAGGCTCAAAATTAAAAATTGCTGACAATAATAAGACCCAGCTGCGAAGTGAAACAATGATGAAAAAAATGCAAATTGAACTGGGAAGTGAAACAAAATCAGCTCAGATTAAATGGGAAGGTCGCCATTTGCAGCAAATATTGGCAACAATTCTCTAACAAACTACCTGCAAGAATAAAGCATTAGAACAACATAAAGGTTTTTTTCAATGCAAGAATCAAATATATTAAACAAAGTTTGTTTTTCATTCATCGTTTGAAATACAACTTTTAGATTGGTTTGTGGATAATTGCTATTCATTGCACGGAAATGCATGCGATTATCATGACAAAATTAATAAGTTTTAATCTTTAACACCTAATATTAAAAGAAAAGTCGAGAATTAGGTTATGAATTGTGTAATTAGTTTGAATATATGATTGTATTGGGTTTTATCAATCCAAACAATTGTTGAAAGACTTTGAATTAATAACATTTTTGAAGCAGTGTTTATGTAATTTTAATAAGTTTACAGAAGGAAACTGATCATTACATCAATGTAAAAGAATGAATGGACAATGAAGTGGAGGAATGAATGGTTAAATGTTTGAATGAATAAATGAATTAGTGAATGATTGAATGAATGAATAAAGGAATGAATGAATGAATGAATGAATGAATGAATGAATGAATGAATGAATGAATGAATAAAGGAATGATTGAATGAATGAATGGATGACCGAAAGAATAAACAAATAAAGTGGATACATAAACAAATAAATAGATAGACCATGCATGGATGAATACATGAATGAATGTATGAATGAATGCATTCAATGACCAATTAATTAATTAACCAATGGACGGGTGATCGAAAGAAGGAATAAGTTGAAACTATGGAAAGCATTAACAAAAGAAGTAAATAAAGGAACAACAGGGGAATATTAAAGTAAAAAAGTAGAGAAATGTGTTTGCATGTAGGACAAAAGCAAGAAAAGATGCAAGTAAATGGGAAAGGAAGTGAATAAGTTAAATAGCCTACAATTTATTAATGGGGATGAAATTTGTCATGAAGAAAAGTAATTAATAAATAAAATGAGAAGATGAACTAAAAATTATTGATTATGACTATGAAAATTACTCTATCGGGAATTATTGTGTTTTTATTCAAAGAACAGGTGTTAGACAATGGTGAGCTAACCAAATAACTATCGTTTTTATTGGATGATTAGCTGCGTAGCACAAATGCTGAGGAGGCGCCACTCAGGTTATATATAAGCCGTGAGCATGTTTTTTCTTGTATTTTCGAGGGAAAAGAAACGGTAAGCAAGATGTTGTCAAGACTTGTATTATTTTTAGCAGCGATTCAAGGTAAGTGAAATTTCGAAACTTGAAAATAAAAACAGAAAATGAGTGTTAAAATACTCAAGACTTTTAAACGTTGTTTATGAGGAAATGATTTAGAAGAAAATAATTTCCGCTCTTCGGTAAGATAAGGAAGTTTCTCCAACCTAGACCGTATTGAAAAATTTTATCGAAATTTTCATTCTTAAGAAAACTGCAAAGTACTTGAAAATGCCAAAGTAAGTAAGGGTTAAAGTAAGGGTAAGATGGTTAATTATTGTTACATAAGTTTCAAGCGCTGAAATCTTGTGATTGCTACGAAAGTCTCGAGTATATGAATCTTTATGATGTGTCTTGACGAGTGGTGTGAACCGATATTAATAATAAAAAGTAGAAAGCTACCGCTCAAAACTTGAGATTAATATCAGATTAATATTTATTCACAGAACTTGATAAAATTTGAGAACGAATCAACGGTAATAAAATTTAGAACATAACGTCCATCACAATTATCTTTCCAAAAATTATCCTGGACTTATTTCTTTGAAAATTGCATGGCAAGCGGATATAGAAACATTGTATTTATAGATATTACCAGCGGCTGACTGGCTTACAATTGCTCATCGGCCACAGAGAACTAAGTTGGACTCTCTTGGGCGTGGCTTGAAGCTAGGGCGTGGTCGTGGGAGTCACTTAGCTTCTTGATTTCTTTCAAATATACCATAACAGTTAACATAATGACAAACTAATCTTTACATCTTCTTCTCATATAAGATGTAAATATTCGGATTTCTTGCAAGAGAGTTTTATTCACTTCTCCGAATGTGGAAAAGATTTCCAAGGGGCCCATTTTCGTCATAAAGGGGCCATTTTGAAAGGATTATCAAGGGACCAACCGGCCATGGGCCGGTGGACCGGTGGGCCAGTCCGCCGCTGGATATTACTCAGAGAAATTAAAATTAGAATAACGACTAGCACATAAAGAGAAATAATAAGAAAGTGCAGATATAATATTTATTTCTATTCAAGTTCTAGTCGTTAGCTGACGCCATATAATCTGATTGATCCCGGACATGAAGAGTGCTTTCTAGCACGTTCCATTATATTGCCGCCATTCCGGGCAATTATAGACCCAATATTGTCAAGCTTCTCGGAAAATATTAAACGACAAATTTGCTCTTATTTGCGGACAAATATAAGAAAATAACCGCCTTGAACTCTCTCGTAAAAATTTTCCTCAAATATTTTTGCAATGAAAATACTGTTTGCAACCTTCCTGTTCAGACTCAAAATAAGCATAATTTTTTTCAGATCCATCCCTCATTTCCATCCTTAAAAGAATTTGTCTTTGCCTACGAGAAAATTAAGGATTCCTTTCGGCTCCAAATTAAAAACCTTACAGATCGTCGAAGAAATTAAAATTGCGTTATTTCTAAGCCATTCGCTTTTATACCACGTTCACTCTGACCCAGCAAAACAGCTTTATCTAAACAAGGTTGAATTTCAACCAATCAAATACATACCTCTGCCTATTCTGAGATATCTCAAGCAGCTTTTTCCTCCACAGGGTCCACTTTACGTCTTATGCCCCGCAAGTGTTTTCAACGCTATCAAAATGGTGCCAATCTAAGGCTCGCTGGGCTTGGGTTCAACATCTTCCATTTGAATCCCAAGAAACCGCGAGTTCATTTTAATTGCAACACGTGTGTTTGAGAAAGCATCCATTAACAGAAATTGCACCTCGCTGTTAGAATTGATCGCTAGCAGCAGGATGTCCTTGTGGCTCTTTACGTCAAAAAACAGAGAGAAAAAATTTGTTAATTAATGGGAATGTGTTTCCGATACTTTTTGGTTACCTAGGGACCATTTTTGGATTTACTCAGCTTCTCATGATAAGATTCTTTTTGGGATAACAAATTTCTTATAACCGACCATTGATAAGTATCTCATGAGGACCTCCAGTTTATTGGTAAAGGTAAATGAAACTGGGAAGAAGGTTCCAACTTGAGTTTGTTTCGAATTGAAAGCAATTCGTCCTGTTAACAACTGGGTCAGTCAACAGTGTGCGTAATAGTAGCACTTTTACTCTAATTTCGGTTGGCTAGAAAGTCAACATTCGAAAAATGGGGTTAGCTAGGCCCATCACAACGATATCCACAAAATGCACCGATGGCTAACAAAGCAACGGTTATGCTAAAAGATCAACGTGATAGAACTAAATGTCAATCAAATGTTGATAAGAAACTCTAACGTCAAAGTGTCTAACGTGAACTTTCACAATGTTAATCCGGTAGGCAGCCTGCTGTTTTGTTCTCTACTTTACTTTACGTTATATTTTACTATATGTTTTTGTTTTCTAAATAGGAACCTTGATCCTCAGCGTTTCTTGCAAGAAAGAGCGCTTCCCTGTAGATAAGTGCTTTTCTGAGGATTCTCCAGCAATTCCCAGATATCATATCTACCACAATAAATGCAAACCATTGGTTATTGGACACAGAGGTCATCCGAAACTGTTCCAAGAAAACACAATGGACGGGCTTCGCAGTGCTCTAGAATCTGGTGCAGATGGATTTGAAGTTGATGTGTTCTTGACAAAAGATAATCAAATTGTTTGCTTTCATGATCAAAATGCCAAGGTAAAAGTGTATTTGATAAATATCGATCTATGCACCCACTTATTTGCCTGCCCCATCATTCTATTTCTCTATCTCTAACGAAACAAGCAATTCATGTATCAAGACACGTTTTACAATGCTACGTCCTTTTCTCCGCCAAATAAAATGTTAGTTGTGATCATCCTTCCATGTTTTGGATGCTTCTGAAGATCCACTTTGATTTCTGTTCAGACCTTGACTTGTGCTTTTTATCAAGATGGTCTTTAGTCTCCCCTATGGGCTTTTAACTTTTCTAAGATGCTCTTTTAGCGCTTCTCTTCTGATTATTTAAAATGTAAATGCATCAGACGTCCTAGCCACGTTAGTTTCCGTACTACGGGCTGAGAGAGAGCTAAACACGACAAAACTTTATCGTTTCAGAGACTAACGGGTGTTGATCGCAATATCGAGGATATGACAGCAGCTGAAATCTCCGCCTTGAGATACAAAAAGGATATATTATATGGTAGGTACAGTACAAGCATAAATTGAAAACAATGATTGTCATATTGTCTTCCGATCCACTTGGTTGGCGCTTTCTATGTCCATTTAAGGAATCCAACAGAAGTTGAAATCGATGCTCTCCTCTTGACAGGCGCATTTATTGCCCATTTAAGGAGTCTGACAGAAATTGAAATAATCATTTTGTTTTGAACTGTTTCTCGCCCACTTCGATGGCGCTTTTGTTTCCCTTATAAGGACGTAAAACTTTAATTCTTTTCAAGGCTCTCAAACCATGCATTATGACCAACGAAGACCAATTGCATTTTTGAGTGAAGTTCTGCAATGGGCAAAGGGGAAGCATCTTCTTGTTTACATCGAGGTGAGTTCCTTCCCAAATTTTGTCACGAAGGTATGTCGAATACGATTTTTGGGTCGGCAGCTCAGGTCAGCTCGGAGCAGGTCGGAGCAAAGCATGTTGGTCAGGTCAGTTGCTGTTGGGTCACATCAGGTCAGTTCGGGTCAAGTTAGGTCTTATCAGATCAGGTCAGGGGTCAGGGGGTCAGGGGTCAGGGGTCAGGTCAGGTCAGGTCGACTCAGATTAAAGGTCAGGTCAGGTGAAGAAGAATCAGGTAGGTAGATGAAGCTAATCTGGCTAGAGTTGAAGCCTTTTGGAACAGGTAAGGTGAGGTGGATATAGGTAAGGGGTAGGTTGGGATGGAGTCATTTGAGCAGGATACTAGTAATTTACAAGAAGCGTTGATACAGATCAATCACTTTACCTTCTTTTCAGATGAAACCAAGTCCGAAGTTGACTCCCCTGGAGCGCATGGTACAGATTCCAAAGAGTATAGCCCTTGGTGCATTGGTAGCAACATTCGTAGCTAATTATGAAATGGAAGATCAAGTTGTTGTCAATTCATTTGATTCCGTCAAATCATTATACGCCAAATACGTAAGTGTGTTCATTTAAAGAATGTGTTGAAAATTGGAGGTGCAATGTAATGTAATGTAATGTAATGTAATGTAATGTAATGTAGTGTAATGTGATGTAATGTAAGGCATGTAATATAATTTAATGTATTACAAATTAATGTAATGTAATATATTGTTAAGTAATGTAATTGAATGTTATTTTATGTAACGTAATGTAACGTAATGCAATACAATGTAATGTAATGTAATGCAATGTGATGTAATGTAATGTAATGCAATGCAATGTAATGCTATGTAAAGTAACATAATGAATGTAATGTAATGCAACGTGATGTAATATAATTTAAAGTAATGTAATATACTGTAATCCGTGGATGACTTTCTCTTCATAGAATAACGACAGACTTGTCACTGGCACTTCTTGGGTCCCAACATATTGGAACTTGCCACAAGCAATGTATGAGGGGCAGAAGCAAGAAGTGAAAGCTCTTATGCCTGGCCTGGACACTTGCCTTGATGACATTCCGACCACTGGCAACACTTTTGTGGACTTCTTCTACCGGACAGGAACTTTAGAAAAATCAATTCAAGCATCATTCGTTGATGTCCAATTCATGATGTTCAATAACCCACTTTTCGGAGGCAGTACAAAGACAGTCCAAATGTTTAAGAAGAACTACGGGAAGAAAATTGTCATCGGGGCCTTTACGCTCTTCGATTTGAGCAAAACAAACACTGAAATCAATGCCGAAAAGAAGAAGTACAAGGAGCTCGTGAAACAAAAAGTGCATTTGCTTCACACAGATGACATCATAGGAATGAAGAGGTTGATAAAGGAGACACCAGGCAGACACCGTGGTTGCAAAAAACACCCTTATTATTAAGCTACGCACCAATCATTACATGTCATATACTCTAAGGACATAGATAATACGTACAAGAAACATATTTTGCACAAAGAGCATTGTTATTTTAAATTAGTTTATGATGTCACTGCAATAGTATCAATCTAACGCTTTCGCTTGCTGCTTGCAAAAATATCGAGTTTTGTTTTTCAAATTCTGCATATTCAGCCCACCTATGATTGCTTTGGGGTTTGACTTTGCTTGGTTTGTCATCTTATCTTACATCAAAAAATTTACATCTAGCTTGCTATAAACAAATTCATACGTACAATACAAACCAATCCAAATAGATATAATAGTAAATGAATAGAAAGAATAAATGTACATACATTTACAGTATTATACTTAAAGGAGTATATAAAACCTAACTTTCAGAGCCATAGTGGCAAGCATTGCATTTACAAGTTGGTCTGTTCCACATTTTTATCATACGTTTGAAACTGGTTAAATTTTAAAGATTTAATTTCTTTCGCCAGTCCATTCTAAACTTGATTGTAGTGATCCCATTGATTGTAGGCTATTAGAGCCAAAGATTACTTGATTAGGTCTATAATGTTTTAAATCATTTCGCAAATAATTATTTTTCAAATATATGCCTAGCTATCATTTTCCGCGATCTCCGCCTGTGATAGAATGCTCATCAACATAAAACTGGTTCTTCCAATGATCCCTGTCTCTGGCGATGGTTTTTTGGTGACTCGAAGCCCCTCGGCTTATTGATGCTATTATGCCAGCGTTTTGCTTCCATCCTTTGCTTCTTTTACCAGTGACCATTCCTTCAGGGCACAGTTTGATATGTGCCTAGAGAACATGTTTATAGGTACATCCTGCAGCTCAGACCGTGAAAGCTGAGTCAGGCTTATATGTACTAACTTATGGTGTTAGCCTCACAACTGCAGCCACCAGCCTCTAAGGCCAGCAACCTTCCGCCTTCTCCAGCTGTCCCCCCGTCATAAATACTCTTTTTAAACCGCAATACAATAAAGTACACATAATGAGAATAAAGCGTAAGTACGAACGCAATTGAGGCAGTGTATTGCAACGAAAGAGGGGTTCGGAGTGAAACCAGGAATATCTATTGGAACATGTTGGCCCCGGTTAGCAGAGATATCTTTAAAGGTAAGAAAAGTATTAAAAATCCGTTAGGATTATCCTTTTCACTGCGCATTTGAGGGTATAGGGGGCGTATAGGGAGGAGGAATGCAATGCTTGACAGAAAAGCAAATACGTTTTCCTTGCTGTACACAAGCAGCTGTCTCACAAGATAGTGCTATTTTATAAATCCGAAGAGCTGTGGGTTTAATAAAAGTTGGAAATTAAAAAAAAACAATTTCCATTACTAGTTAGAGTGACATTTTCAAAGACTTTTTCGTAAACTTCTTCAAAGACTCCTTAAATCGTAAAATCTTAACAGAGGGGTGAAACAACTAATATGAAACCTGGCAGGGGCACTTTTACTCTGTTATTAGATTTATTTTGATATCATCAAATGCGTTGTGTTTTCAAGTCAAAAAATTCCATATCATACGTTATATACATTGCAAAGCTATGAAGAGATTATGTAATTGTGAAAAAGAAATCTTAAATTTAAAACAGGTCCTTGGTTCAAAGTGGCCAATCAGCTGAACAAGCAAACCTGCATTAACACCATTGTATTGTATCTGAGATGGAGGGCCCTTGAAAATCAGCACTTCCTGAATGGCTACCCTACTTAAAATTGTGAAATCAAACAAATCAAATCAAATCAAATCAAATCAAAACAAATCATTATATCATTACCATCATTACTAAAAACCACACATATAAAACATCACCCTGAAACCTAAAGGGATGACTGGAGGGGATTGAGGAGTTTGGAAAACCCCCCTTGATTGTCTCGGCTCTAGTCCTTGGTGGTGTCAAATAAAGTCTGTGAGCGACGCAGCCTAGACGCTGCGTTGGAGCTTGTAGTAATTAGGTTAACTACCATTTTGTACTATAGAAAATAGAAGAAAAGAATTTCCTCATTAGAACAATCAAAGCAATGAAAGGTGATAAAAACAACGTTAAAAACGGGGGTAATCATTGCAGACTGTACAAATTAGCCTGTGTAGTGCCAATTTCTTACCCCGCAGCCAAGACCGGGCGCTGTGAGAGGAACGGGGGGGGGGGGGGACGGCGCGGACGGCTCCCACCATGAGTGTATTTGTCGGGAAAAACCTGATGGCTTTTCGGAATATTTTTAGCGATTTTCTACACAGCATAGATCGATTACGGGCTGTTAATGAAGACGATCTTCGGGAAGAGATGGTATCTGCCTCTCTGCACATTGCTGGTGTTGGCTCTGCCACAGCCTCATTCCTCCTTCTCTAATATGACCCTCTGCGCTTAATTGTTATTTGTTAATAGTAGCACCGTGGATCCTTGGGGTCTTTAAAAACACTAGTTCGATGTTATCTATCTGCAGGATCCTTTTTGCTTATATTTCTCACATGGACAACATGTTCAGCTCAGATCATACCTCTGGACTCTTGCTTCAAAACAAGGACACCCGGAATACCAAAATGGCATTTATACCACAAACTTTGTAAGCCAATCATTCTTGGGCATAGAGGCAATCCCTTGCATTTCCAGGAAAACACCCTGGATGGATTCAAAAGTGTTCGAAGATTCGGCGTCAACGCTTTCGAATTAGATGTTTTTCTAACGAAGGATGGAGAGCTTGTACTTTTCCACGACAGAGAGACTTCGGTAAGTCCAATTTTTTGTTCGAAAAATGTTGATATCACATTTTACCCTTTAACAACAGCATAGGGGACGGGGACAGTTGACTTTCCTACCTTGAAAATAAAGCTAGTTCAGTTGTTTTGTTAGAGATTTCATGTAAAATACATCAAGTAGTTTTCATAACATGAAATTTTTTCTTCACTACAGCGAACAACAGGAAAGAATTTTAAAATCCAGGAAATGTCATGTCAGGAGATAAAAAAGCTTCGTTATTTGAAGAAGATCAAATATGGTAAGTTCTTTACCCCCCGAGTTTATCGAAAATTGTATTAAATCATGTTTCCTACAGGATTGCATGAGGGGGTCATGCTCTGTACCACAGAATGTTAATACCGTCTTATGACTTCTTCTTTTTTCATGTCAAATATTCGGTTGGTTTAATACCAACCGCCGCGGCGACTGACGTTATCCGACAGCCAGTAGGGTGCTGTTTTAAAAGTGCCGTGACTTAAAACTGTTTTTAAAAACTCTAAATGTGCTTGGAGTTTTAATTTCTGTTGGTAATCTTCCCCGCGGTTTTCGAACTTTGAGCCTTCGAGCCATAGGCCTTATTTCACACGTTCCATATTATATGGCTCACATATTTGGTAGAATAAGTTGTTTTGAGCATCTAAACTGATACGGTGGTGCATTTTCTTCAGGCACTAACACAATAACTTACAACAGAAGACGCAAAATTGCATTTTTGGAGCAGGTTTTGAGATGGGCGAAGGGCAAGAAAATCATGCTTCTAATCGAGGTTAGTTCAGTGTTTTGCTATACCAATCGTATCAGTAGATGCAGAATAGCATTGCAACACATAGCAAAGAGGAGGGGGGGGGGGGCGGTATACCAAACTCCACCGAGCTATGAATTTCCTGCTACAATATCATTGATGGATCCTAGATTGATCAAATAAATATAACCTCCTTTTGAGTTTGCAAAACTGTCTGCAAACTCAGAATGGCCTCATCTTGGTCTCAGCCTCACCCTTCAAGAAATACTCGCTAAATGAAAGGCTTGCTTGCTTGCTTGATTATTGGTGGACCCCACATTGGCTAAATGAATAAGGCCTAATGAAGGCAGCAAAGCTATCTACAACCCAAAGCAACCCCCGTGAACCACGCACAAATCTAAAGTATTCCCATTTTGATGTATACTGCAGTATTTCTCAACTATCAATTGCACCATCCATCCATTGTTCTATGCTGATCTTTAACCGTCATGGCCTTAATAACTTGAATCTATTTCCATGGACAGATGAAGCCACCAGATATTATATTGGATGCAGCCGGCGTTGTGAACAGCAAAAAAACTGGCGAGGCTGTTGCGAAAATGGTGAAAAGATTCAAAATGCACAACCAAGTGATGATTTCATCGTTCAATTATTATGCAACTCTTTCTGCAAAGCGGGTAAATTATGCTTTGTTCTTGGATGTTTTTCTCTAAAACTTGAAATTCTAGATCATGTGAGCAGTCATGTGACTATACAAGCTATACACTTAATTATCCCGTGCGCAGTCAGACTTAATTATCATATATATTGAATGCCTAGCCAGAAAAATGTTCACGTGAATGATCATGTGATCATGCTAGTAACACTTCTAACTTAGCTAATGAATAACATTGCAAGCCTAACCTAAACAGGTCTCCAATCACGTGAATGATCATGTGATTATTCTATTGAGAGACATAACTTAGCTAATGTAAGCCTGACCTCAACCATTGTAAGCCTGACCTCAACATGTCTCTGATCACGTGAATAATCATGTGATCATGCTTGTTGTTCTTCTAGCTAAGCTAAAGAATTGCATTGTCAGCCCAACCCGAGCATGTCTCTGATCACGTGAATAATCATGTGATCATGCAAACTACATGACCGACTTCATCGCATTTTAGGCCTTTCCTAAACTGGTTGTTGGTACCTTCTTCGCTAGCAAAGGCTGGAGTTTTCCTCCTCAATTTTTCAAAGCAGTCAATCTACAAAATGAAAAACTAATGCCTGGGATGAAAGAATGCTCGAAACTGCTGCCACCAAACAACAAAACATTGGATTTCTTGCTTCTCAGTGGTTCGTTGGAAAAGTCTCTTAAGGCAAGCTTCAAACACATAGATTTTAGCATATTCAATAATCCGCTGTATGGAGGAGACATGAACAAAGACACGCTGAAAATGTTGGCGAGAAACTACGGGAAGAATTTTGTGGTTGGTACAGGCGGGTATTATGACCTGCATTTGTCACGCCAGCAAAACAAGGAATTATTACCGACGTACAAGAAACTCATAAAACACATGAAGATGATTTTCACTGATGATTTGACCAGGACGAGAAAATTGATCCTCAAAACAATCAAAAGGAAGTGTTATCGCCACCATCATGGACATAGAAACCGCAGTCACAGTGGTCGCCATTATGGAGATGTTGTCCGACAAGAGCATGAAATCGAGGCAGTTCAAAAAGGGTGATCTTGAAAATGAAGAACGCTTGATTGTCTATACCAAAGTGGTGATTTAGGCCTTTATAAAACTGATGATATCGCTTCGGAAAATTTAACTTGCTGAACACGCTTAAATGCTTTTTATTCTTGCTTTCTCTGCAAAATGGGACAAGTGAACGAGCAATTCTATTTCGATAGTGCGCCGGCTTAAACTTGGTTGGTTCTTTTACCATTCATAAAATTGTCTGAGAAATTGATAATGGGTCTTTCCCCGTAGGAAGTTATGCCTGGCTTTGGTCAAACAGATTATCAGCTACCAAATAGAATGAGAGTTAATCAAAACAATTGATGTTAGTTTAATCATTTACTGTAAAAGACAACTTCTTTAATCTTACAATTATCAAAAGAAATTAAACTTCCCATGGGGATAGATTTAGTATACATGATAGTTGTAGTGCAATCTTTCAGGCTTAAAAATTGACATTTTCTTTCGTGGAATTAGCATCAAAGGCGTCTTCAAATTCTTTACACCTGAAGAATTGGATGTACCTTGCATCCTCGAAGTAAAAGTCTTTATTTTCTACTTACTAAAAGCGCTTGGAAAATCACAAATTGTTGTTCAGTTTTTGGTCTTGGTTTTCTAAAATTCAAAAACAGACTTTTAAGTGCTGGAAATTCACAATTAAACAGTGCTGAGCATTGAATTATTACGAATTTGACATTTATTGGGAGAGAATAGAAAACGTGATTGTGATTAAAGAATGGAAAGAAAGGAAGGAAATTGAGAAAATATGATTGGAAAACAAATGAAAAGATGAAGTATGGAAAAAAATGAAAAAGTAAAGAATGGGAATAGAAATGACACGAAAGCATAAAGAAGGAAGATAGAAAGAAGACAGAAAGGAAATAAAAGTACGAAGCAAGAATAATTACGAGAAATTTAAGTAATCAATGTTCATTGTACCTTTGCCTTTTTGATTTTTTTCTTAATAGCTTCAACATCGACATCAATTTTGTTGCTCTCTGTCAAGAAATATCACATAAGATTTTGAAACATTAAATAACTGTCAACAGACCAGAACTCTGAATCCGATGAAGTCATTAACTTGGTGTCAAAAGGAAACAAAAAATGATCAAATCTTTTTTACCTTCATCAGCTTTTCTTTTTTTAGCCCTATCTTCTTTTGGCGCAACAAATGCCTCGTTTCGAGTCTTCTGCCTCTCTTGTTCCGCCAGGAGTTGTTTTTCCTGTGGGAAGAAAATCATCTGAATGAAAGGGAAGACTTATATAACATGAACATGAATTCCACAACTCAAGGCTGTTTAAAAAGGAGCTTAAAGTATCAGATGTTAAATTTGATGTCAATATAAACATAAAAAAATGAATATAAAAATATAAATGTAATTTCAATATAGAAATATCAACTTTAACTTACTTTTTTACTTTTCTGTTCTTTGATTTTTCTTTCGTCAGATTTCAGAAAATATTCACCAGTGGCAAGTTGCTTGTCAACCTGTGAATCAAAAAATTGTCATTTCGAATTTGAAAACAAAGTAGAACGAACAAATAACAAACAATAATTGCTTCATGATTAAAAGAGACCAAAATATTGACCAAAAAATAACAGCAACATACCTTTCTCTCAGTTTGCTCTGGTGGAAATGGCGTGTAATCTTTCTTTTCTTTGATTTTCGTCTTCTTACGTTTGACATTCTTGTTTTTGAATTTCGGTAGAAAACGATCCCACGATTCGTGTTTGAGTTGAGGATCCTTAGCTAACTCTTTCTTGATCATGAGAATCTTGGTAAAAACAAAATGTTGACAAAATATATTTGAACATAACAACACACAGTAGATGTACTTTAATAAAAAGGGAATTTGTTGAGTAGGACATTTGTTCACTTTTGTTTAGACGTACGTTGATCTCTTTGGGTATGAGACATTTGGCAGGTGGAACATTGGATGAATGGGACATTGTTACGTGGAACTTATGTTATGTTGTCATTGTTATGTGAGACAGATCTTCCAGATTCTCTGGATTTGTACCACTCATCAAGAGATTACCTTGGCTGGGTCCAAAGTTCTGTGAGGGTCCCATCTAATTACACAGAAATAATATGCATTTGAAAACTTAATCATCTTGAAATTAGGCTAGTACTTTTCCGCTAATGTAAACAAACGGTTTTCAACTTCTAAGCAGTATTATGTAGAATAAACTTGTAGTACAGTGTATGAGAAGCGACTAATGACGGAAAAGCATAGGGGGGGGGGGGGGGGGAATCAACAATCGGAGATATAAACCACGTGAGAGGAGGAAATAGCGCGCATGATTGGCTAGAATTTCGATTGATTGTGACTACGAAGAAGTGACTTTAGTCCACAAATGGTACTGTTAAAAACAATTACCTTGATGTTGTATACTGGATGGACATTATTCATCGTATCTTCGACAACTTTTCTAACCTGAAAAAGCGAAAACGATAAATTATGAATAAAACGAGGGAGAGATTATCAAGGCAA
Organism: Catostylus mosaicus; assembly: GCA_964019065.1. Lineage (NCBI taxonomy): Eukaryota > Metazoa > Cnidaria > Scyphozoa > Rhizostomeae > Catostylidae > Catostylus > Catostylus mosaicus. The sequence continues at coordinate 850,704 of OZ025198.1, forward strand.
GATAAATCGATAGTCATACGAATAAATTAGAGAAATAAGGATTTTAGGGATTAATATATTAATAAAAACGGGAATAAGTAACTAAACGGATTAAGAAATCAACGAAAAAATGATCTTCGATTGTGCAATGATGGAAAGAGTTAAATTTCAGACAAGAAATGTATTATTGAAAGAATCAGGATATCTGTTATTGAATAAATCAATCGAAAATGCGTAAATGAATAGAATAAAGAACAGGCGGATGAATGAATGAATGAATGAATGAATGAATGAATGAATGAATGAATGAATGAACGAATGAATGAATGAATGAATGAATGAATGAATGAATGAATGAATGAATGAATGAATAATGGGTACTGAGAAATCATGTTTAGTAGTACTTTGGGGTTTAAATAATCCCCTCCCTTTAGAATTAGGTTATACATTTTGGAAAATGCTCTAGTCACCTTTATTTTTCCAAAAACGTTCTACTAATCAAAATTTTCCAGGTTTTTGAGGAAAATATCTTCACCGTATCTGAGAAATCGTCAGTTTCATCGGGTCAGCAAATCAAACGTGGAATTTCATAGTAGTAGTTATGACAGCATTAGATTGGGATTTTAAGATGTATTTTAAACGTAAGAAGATTGATTGAGAAATCCAAATTGACTCAAGTAAAGGCCTTAACAGTGCTGTTAATTGCATTTCCAGAAAAACACGGGCAAAAGCAGCGGGTTGTAAAAATCTAATCAATAAATCGAAAGGTTATATGCCGGAAAATACTGAAGTGAAAAATTGACAAATGTGTTAACTTTGATTTCAAGCGGTTTTTTGGAAAAAGGAGTGGCTGTAATAAATGGGATAACAAATGTAGTTGAAAATTGCATTTCATTTTTTACAACCATTACAAAAATATTTGTAAGTCAATAGTTGTTACCTAGGGAACACATGTTTTTAGAGACAGGAAAATTAACTGTGAAATATACTCAACGCTAATGCATCGTGTTTTTTGAGAAGAATATGGTAATTATCAGGAATATAATAAATAAATTTGAGATTTTAAGAAGCATTATCAGCATGTTTTCAAGTTACTAGTTGTTGTTAGGGCGATAGTTAGTTTTATTGGGAAAGTAAAATAAATTCTGACTGGATCAAAGCACAACTAAAAATAATTTAGATAATGTTGAAAGTCTGGAAATATTTCCACGATGAAACTTGATAACCGTGTATTCCCGCAAAAATTAAACATTGCAGAAAAAGAGAAACACATCTCAGTATAATGAAACGCAGTTTTCATCTGAAACTGGCAAGAGTATCAAACGTCAGATAAAGACATTTACTCTGCAAGACCACGTACATAAATATGATTCTCATTATTCACATTATTTCTCTCTTTGCCTTTTACGCTTGTAGAGATTCTTTAATCGTGGAGTAATCAGAATTTAAAAAGAAAATTTTCTTTTATTATTATTTACCAAAATACTGAACAAAATATAAGGGATCAGAATGACGCGAATCGTGTCGTGTTCAATGGTGATGAATCGGAATTGCTTAAGTTGGGACGACACGTGTTTTACGACACGTGTTCTACGACACGTGTTTACGACACGATTTTTACTCACCGACATTGCCTATGATGCAAAATCATTCCTTCCGCCCCCTGGGTAAAAATTTCTCAATCAATTTTGCATTTTTTTCCTAATGAATCTCATTTTTTGCAGAATTCGAACAAAACTGCAGGTTGACATGCAAAAAAATGTTGATTAATAATTAAACCTAACATCACTTGTAAAAAATGTGTGTTTAACCTTGCAAGCCATCAATTAATCATCATAATGGCTTTTTTAAAGAAAGAGGTGATATCCTCGACCAAACCTCACTATCAGAAAAGCGAGGCAGGCGACATTTTAAATAAGACATGAACAAGACATGATTTGCGCAGGTAGCCACATTGAAATTTGAACACGTTCGACTTATATAAACGACGAATAAAAATGACCTATCCTGTTTTGATGCCATGTAAAAAGAATATTTTATCACAGTATTCTTAGTATCGCGTAAATTTGCTAGATGTATTTATATTTATCAATTAAATCAAATTAAGAAGAAAGAAAACAAATCGTTAAAACAATACCTGTTTCAGTCCTTTATATGGGCCAATAACGGATACAGTTCCACCTTGTACCAATATGTAACAACTGGTCAGAAGTTCAAGTGCCTGTTTTAATCAAATAATCTAAAATTAAGTTTTTGATAAAATCACATCCCAAGATAATTCTGGATTATCAAAATCAGACCTTCCATTCAGCTTTAACTGCTGCTAAAAGTGTCAATGGCATGTTGTAGATAACCCCTTTTTACCAATTTGTCTTCCTGAAGATATGTGAAGTCAACTAAATGTAAATTTTCCTGCTTAGATATGGGACACTTTGCCCCGTTCAGATCAGCTAAAAGGACAATGATTGCCAATAATTCTACAAGTCCTAGAAACTGTGAATTGAAATTTGAGGAAAAAGTATTTTATCAATCTAGCGCTAGAAATAAGTCTGCTGAAAAAGCTCCATTTCTCAAAACTTTGCTGAAAGGAGAGTCATGTGGGGAAAGGGGAGTCACACCTTCCACTCCCCACTGTCAGAAAAGGCCTGGTAATCACATTACAAAATGTAAAGACCCACCTTCAATGTCGCTCCATTTGGACCAATCAGCCGTTGTCTCCTTTTAACAAATCTTTCTCTGTTCCTTACTGTGTTTTTTATTTTAATGATATCACAAGTGACATCATCTTCTAGCACTCTACAGGCCTAGAGAAATAGAAAACATTACTGAAACAAATGAACCTTTAACCACGAAATTAGGGAGGGTAGTGACATGTTTTGAGAACGTCTGACTTTGAGTCCTGAAAACTAAAAATCGCAGCAAGATTTTATCAAATGCCAAGCTAGTTCTGGGTTAAATTTATTCTAGCTTTTGATTTTAAAAAAATTTTTAGTTATTTCTCAACAACAAATTTTACACAATCATTTTTTAATGAAGGGAGGTAAAATTGGGGAAAATGGGCCTAAATTTAGCTATAAACGGAAGTGGTGTCTACTTCTGGGGCTCCTGATTGGTCATTTAATCAATGAGAAATTGGATGTGTGCTGCGCTCTCGACCAATCAAGATTTGAAACCTTTGCTATCTATAAAGAAAATGTGTGGACCAGAAATTTTACTGCAATCAGATTTTACACTGCTTGCTTTTGGCAATCACAAGAGATTTTTAAACTTTTGTTCATGTAACAAGAATTTTGTACCCTTCTTGTTGGCATTCAGAGACAAAAAATAGCAAAGAACCATACAAAATTTGGGAAAGTTATTAAATAAAACATCTAGTGCAGATAAGAGGTATCACATTTTCTCTAAACGAAAATTACCTGTTCGTACGGTACACTTCTTGCCAATAATTTAATGACATCTCTTGCATTTATGATTGCATAGGGATCCCAGGTTTTTCTTGTCGTTGCAACAGTCATGCTGCCTTCAATCAGATCCAAAGAGCATTTGATGTCCTAAGGGAAAAGTTGCCATCAAGGGAAAAGTCTTTGCAAGCGTTGGCCTCAATAATACCCAACAAACTCGCCTGCTCAACAACTCTATTCCCACCTCCAAGTAAATGTTAGTTACGTTTCTGGGAAAGAGTGCTTCAAAAACGTCTTTTTTCATTGAACTTAGTACTTATTTGATATTTATTAAATATTACGAGGAAGTAGTCTTACAAGGAAATCAAATCACAAGAAATCTCTCCAATAATTTGAATCTCAAAAATATTTGCAACATGTTCTGCAGGTTTTTTGAAAAAGAAACTTAGCTAACTCACATATTCTTTCAGCTTTTCTTTAACTAGAGGCCATACTTCTTTGAGATACTTCTCTCTGTATTTTGGAAATAGAGTAGCAAATGCTGATTCTTCAAGAAGGCCATTAGGGTTGTCATCCTTGCTGAATGGTTCTTCCTTCCAATGATCAATGCCATCATGATCCCAAGCTATGATTATAGTGATGCAATCATTCTTAGCACATGATTGGTGATCAGCAATCAATCAATCAGTCAATCAATCAGTCAATCAATCAATCAATCAATCAATCAATCAATCAATCAATCAATCAAGTCATCAATTCATCAATCAATGAAAAAAGGAATCAATCCATTAATTATCCAATCAAAGAACCCTTAATCATTCCATGAATCAATCAATCAATCAATCAATCAATCAATCAATCAATCAATCAATCAATCAATCAATCAATCAATCAATCAATCAAAAAAATCTTGAACTCACGTTTGTCTTTTCTGTGTTTATTCTTTTTAGAAACCATAACTTCGTTTGTATCTAAAATGTAGGACGTTATACATACATTAATGACTGTGAATTAAATATTAAATTCCCAACTTCAATGTAGGTTTATGCTGGTGGTACCACATGTGCATTCGCCAAGAAATTAATTACTCTTTGTACCACTCATTTTTATTCTACTTTTACCATTCTAGGAAATAGTTGCAGAATGCTCGGCAAATACCCAGTATTTGCATGAATAAAACTGAACTGAACTGCACTGAACTGAATGTTCCGACTTTATTAAAGTTGCAATTATATAGGCCACCTCTGAAAAACAAGTTTTATTCCCAAATATCAAAAATATACACATTAATATTGCTATTCATCAAAAGAAAATTATTAATGATTTTAATACTAGCCTTTATCTGACATTTCTCCTGCCATTTTCCCGGTAAACTCACTTTTCACTGCAGTGTGTTGTTAGATCAATATGGCCGCGAGCACGCCCACCATGCTTGAAAAACCTCGTTACCAGACAGTTGTAAATGAGGCTCATAGGTAACTATATTTCTTTTCGGATGGGGTAGGTGTACTGCATGCTTATTGAAATCTAGGGGCTGGATGTGGGGAATCTGTCTTCGACATTTTTACCTCCGTGTCTTTATACTCGTTATTTTCACCATTTCTATGCAAAGTGCCTCTGTTCTAAACCTTTTCCAGTGGAGGTCGGGGCGGCGGTGTAAATCAAATGGATAAAGGTGTGCTATTAGGAACTGGTACGAGTAAGAACTGTGCGCTGGTCCGCACATGCTAAAGTTAAAGATCTTGGGTTCGAGTCTCACACTGACCGCATCAATGGCGCACATTTTTTGCTTGTAATAAGAGTGACAGCCCTCTGCCCCAGCCGCACCCTTGTCTTCGCCGCACCCAAATAATTGTAAGAAAACAGCAAATTGAGTAAACCAGTAATACAGCCAAGATCATGCACTTTTGATCAACTAAACGAAGAGTAGCGAAAGGTTAGTTATGACACCGATATGTAAATCTAAATTCTACTGCTTTCAGAACAATGGTTCCCCTAACCAGCACATTCCACTAAAATGATTGCCTCGCATCTTATTCCCGCATCGAACAGACCAATAATCCCCAACGGCTTGGATCCAACAGAAGCAATAAATAGGGATGGTATCAAGAATGGATCCTTGTGGGACAATAAGCCGCGGGGTAATTGGAGAAACGATTGGTCCTTCTTGGCACGTGAATTGGGTAAATACCAACCAAAGAAGTGGCCTTTGTGGAAGTTGCGATAAGGGAGAAGTGGTGGGATCTGAACACGGTACTACTCGTGGCACTTGCATGCCTGTGGCATTCGTAGATCAATCACAAGTAACATCTAGGGCGCTTCTTTCATGAAAGGAAGCGGTTGGAAAGCCATTCAACCTTTGAAAAAAGGGTACCATCCCAATGACAATCCGAGGCGCATACTTTATGCCAAAGCTGCACCAAAGGACACTCCGGATGGCGAGCCAATGCCGAAGATATGGTATTTCTCCTTAAAATTACACCTACTTTGAGCATGACACTTGCTCTGGACATGGCTATGGGGTAGGTAGGCCACTAGTAGTATATGCGTCCTTTGACATCCACCAAAACAAACAAACGAACGAATAAGGATTATTACAAACATAACAAAAACGATACTTCAACGATCTTCATTGTTAGTTTAATCAGGAAATGCTTGATAGGTTTCGACAATCCGTGATCTTTTGCCGTTACAAATTTTGCCAAAAGCTTCATCGTTTACAAATGGTTAAACTAAATGACATCCAAACTTTTTCACTAAATGAGCTGTATTTACACAACACAAGAATATCTGACAATTCTGCTCTTCGCGTTCTCACTGCTGCTGTTGTTGCTGTGGTCTGCCGAATCCTCCGCCTCGTGGTTGTCCGCCGCGCGGCCCGCCTCTAGGACCGCCTCTTCCGCCTCTTGGATTTCCTCCTCTCTGCCCACCGCGGCCACCTTCACGTCGATAATTGTCTGGTCTGTCCTGAAAAGCAATATTTTCGAGTAAAATTAATTACTCATGGCAAGGTTATAGCTCTTACGAATTGGTGCGGTTTTCAAACTATCCATAACTTATTATCAGGCTGGTTCGAGCAACGTCGAGGGTTATTCGAACGACGTTTTGTTTAATTTCAGGAGACTTATTCGAACAAAGTTAGCTCGAAAAACGTTAAATACAACTCGAACAATATTTAGTACAAATTGAAAAGCAGATTTCGAACAAAGTTAAATCGAACAGAACAACGATGAGGATAACTCGAACAACATTTAGTATAAATTAAGTAGTCCTATTCGAACAAAGTCCACTCGAACCACGATGTGTATAACTTCAAAAGTCTAATTCGAATAAAGGTAACTCGAGAACGTTTAAAAGCTCGAATAACATTTGAGTATTATTTCAAGAGTCTCATTCAAACAAAGTTAATTCGAACAACGTTGAGTATAACTCGAATAACGTTGAATATAACTCGAACAACGTTGAATATAACTCGAACAACGTCGAGGATAACTGAAGCAATGAAGAGTCAAACTTCGACTAGATCAAGTCCAAATCAAGCAACGTTGGAACAGCGCATTTTGGTAAATCCTACATTTTATGATTCAACGATTTTTTGGAAAGAGAAGAAATGAAAAGGAATGGGAAGGATTGAACGAAATGAGCTACATTGAGAGCATCGCAGAAATAAGCCAGTTGGCAACTCAAATCCCATAATCACTGTGCAATTATCCTTTCATAATTTGGAAAAGGAAGGCTGCTTGTGTGATTTCGAAATGAAAAAACGTCTGTCTTGCATATGTCGTTTCACATAATCAAGTTCGGCGGTGCTTCATACGAATAATCCAAGTGTTTGGCAACGTCAAATTACAACAGAGCTATTTTAAATCGTTGTAGAAATAGCAGGTCGGCATTCTGCCAAACAGGAGAAAAGCTACAGTGATAAATATGGAAGCATTTGTGTCTCCGGTCTATCGTAGCAAGACTAAAAAAACCTTCAAAAAACATAATTCTTTAATTTCTGGACAGGTGGTCGTCGCAAAATTTCGCAATAGTCTCTAATTAATTTTTCGGCCTCTTTCAAAAGCGAGACGTGGATAGACAGGGATGACAGGGGTCGTCTCCATAAGTTGTATTTTTATACACCAAGGCTTCAATTTTATTCAATTCAACTCAATTTTCTTAGTTCTATCTGTCCTACCTGTCTGTAATAGTTCGATCCGTTCTGCCCAAATCCTCCGCGACCTCTTCCACCGCGGCCACCATCTCTTCCTCCTCGGAATCCCCCACGATCCCGTCCACGTGATCCACCTCTGGGTCGTCCCCCTTGTTGTTGATGTACTGTAATGTGGAAGGAGAAAAAATGAAACCTGCATCTTGGGGCTCATCAAAGGTAATACGATACAGGCCTAGTAATGATTGATGATTGATGATTGATGATTGATGATTGACGATTGATGATTGATGATGATGATAATGATGATGATGATAATGATGATGATGATAATGATGATGATGATAATGATGATGATGATGATGATGATGATGATAATGATGATGATGATAAGGATGCTAATGGTAATGATGATGATGATGATAATAATGATGATGACGATGATGGATGATTGATGATGACGATTGACGATGATGCTGATGATTGATGATGATTGATGATAATGATTGATGATGATGATGGTGATGATGATGGTGATGACAATGATTGATGATGATGATTGATGATGATGATGATGATTATGATGATTATAATGATAATGATAATGATGATGATGATTGATGGTGATGATGACAGCAACTGACCTCTGTATTATCCAAACAAAACGATGCCACTTACCATCATGCCACTCTCCTGCTTGGCTATCGCTGGTAGCCGCTGTTTCGCTTTCCTCCCAGTCATTTGACGGCGCACTGCCAGTCGCATCTTGCGGACCGGAACCACCTTGTAAACTGCGAGGAATAAATTCCGGACTGGCTGCGTTCAGTTTGCCTTCTTCGACTTGTGGGGCTGAAAAGATTAGATAATGATAAATGATAGACGATTTGTGAATAGCGCGCTAGAATACAATAGTCCTTACAGGTAGAATCGGATTATGGATAGTTGGACCTGTAGTACCTAAAAAATGGAATTGTGGACTGTTGGAACATTGGAACTCTAAGGATTGGAAGCACCAGGCTTGAAGCTGTCATATTCAGCTCCATTTGATGCTGAATTCTTCCAGCAATAGAGCAGTTTAATTTTGCAATGGTTACTCCATTGGTAGCATCGTGTGTTTAGCAGCAAGACTTGGCTCAATTTTAGGCTGAATGCAAAGCAATAAAAGAGCAGTATAATGTTACAATGGTTAGTCAACTGTGGCATCAGGTATTTAACGCCCAAACTAATCTCCATTTGATGCCGAATGATGAGAAAGAGAGCAGTAATGAACACATTTTTGGAAGAATACTAAATACTGTAAAGAAAATGGCAACCCAACGGCCAGTAAAAAATTGCTTCCTTTAAAAACCAAGCAGGAGAGTTGTATGTATCATTTTAGCAAGCAGGTTTTTTTGGTAAGGAAGGTGGGGTTTTGCGTTCAATGTATAATGTTTAAACTGGGAAAACTTTGTTCTTTATTCATCATATAACAAGTATATACTTTAATAGCCCGGGCAACGACTGCAAATTGGCAGAAAAAGAGATTTCCAAGTCTTCCAACGCGATCCAATGACTAAGTGTAACTCGCACCTAGCACATGTGGATAACTTTCGTTTTCACCGGTTACACAATAATTCAATACGAGAATTACACAGATCAGAGGGGAATCAAAGTGAGAGGAAAAAGGAAACGGCTAGAAAACCACCACGGAGACAACATAGAATCAGGAAAACGGAAAGTAAAGCGAACAGGAAGCTTCGCAAAATGAAAACTAAAGATTGGAAACAAGATAAGAATATTTTGAGAAGTAACTCTTAAAAATGGGGCTTAATTTTTTTTGCCCAAGACACGCTAGCTGCACGTCGTTTACATATGCAAAATTCTAGACAGAAAAGCCACAGAAAAGCCACTTCAGAGAATAACTTTTTCAAGCTTAACAGAGCACAGCACGACAAAAATTAATCTCGTGATGAGCTTTTGACCAACGTGTTCAAATCAAATACATGCAGCATTTATGAGTGGCTTGAGAAATCTGCCTCAGCCACAAAGAAAATGACATTCTCTTTTCATCATAGAGTGCATGTAGAGAAACGATTTAAAGTAGGAAGAATTGACCTTCAGACGTCTAATTGCAATATAACAACATGCACAATTTAAATATATAAAAGATTTTTAGAGGGCTAGAAATAAAGTGCTATTTCATGTTAGCTCTTATTTCGAAACAAAACCAGGCGAAATAACGCTAACACTTTCCGATCCCTCATTGAAGTAGGATTAAAAAATCCAGCAATATCGTCAAATTTATGTAAAATTGTTGAAGAAGATGATGATGATGATTATAATAACGATAATGTTGATAATGTTGATGATGATAGTAATGATAATGGTGGTGGTGATGATGATAACCATAATCAACACAGTTGATTGATTACTGATTAATCAAACTTAAATCACACCTTGATTTTGAACTTCTGATTCACCCATAAAATTCAGTGACTGATCGGCAGTTGCTTCGCTAAATTCTGACGGTAAATCGACGCCATTTACCGCCAACTGTCCTTGTGTATCTTCGGCCTGACAAATTTGCAACAAACAAAATTGAACGATTTGATGCAAGAAAATGCAGGTGAAAAGATAAACGGGCAAACAGTTAAAGTTAACAATCAAAATAACAATTCAGTGGAAATTTTGGTTGCAGGAAAAGGAACCTAAAAAGTAACGCATTTTGATAAGGGACAGCTTAATATAAATTCGGATAATTTGAATACAAAGAAAACTGATAATACTGAGGGATTCAGGGAAATACTTAGGCGGCCCAATCCATCGAATTTCAATCAAAAATAATATAGATTTTAACTGTGTATTTAACAATTAATAAGCTGAAAACAAGGGCAAATCTTGAGAGGAAAAACTCCAATTAGCGTGGGAAGTTCCAATCAATAAATGGGCGAGTGAGCACTGGACTCCAAAACCTACAAAACCCCTGCCAATGCAAACTTCTTAATGAAGGCGATAAAGTCTTTTACAGATAACTTACTGGAACCTGATGATCAGAGGGAACTTCTTGGCAAACTTCAGCACCCCGCACATCAGAGGTGAAAGCAGCTTCTTGGTCAGCAGGAGCATCTTCGCCAGCGGATTTGACAGCATCATCTGCCTCTTCTTCAACCTGAGCTGCCTTCTGCTCTGGTTTCGCTGGTTCCTCATCCTTTTTTTCGAAATATTTGCAATCCTTGATCTTTTTAATGATTCCATAGATCTCCTTATCTGATGAAGTGTTAAGAAAAGCAACATTGAAGTTAATGGTTGCCCTAAATGTAAATCCATCTCGCACTGCCTACCTTCCAAACGAAAATTCTAGCAGGGTAACAGGGCAGAGTTGAAAGCTGGAAATATATTTTAAATTGAGCTAGATGCATGTTAAATCATCACCCTTATGACAAGTTGCATATAACTAAAAACTGTTAAAGTATAGTAAAGTTGCCACTGTGGATTTCAAAGTTTAAGAGAGCATACATATGCTAGTAACAAAGAAATAAATAAAAATTATTTTTTTCTCGCAGCCCCTGGAAAGCATCCAGAATCCTTGCCATCCATTTCTAAGTCTGTTTCAAAATTTGGCTCTGAGAAACAATAATATATATAAATATATATTTTCTCTATATGGCAACCATCATGAAGAGGGGTGCATACCCCCCTCCCCCTGGCATTGCCACATTGCGGTAGTACAAGGTGCAAGAAAGACGGAACGCAAGATGAGATAAGGATACAAGTTGTGTCAAGGACTTTCTTTTCCTTCTCATCCACCAAACTTTGAAGATGTTCTGCAGCTACTGGTACTGATACCGGTGCCGAAACTTCTTCCGCCTCCTCGTTTTGGTTGGGAGAGATGAGTTGGTAGATACCGTCAAGTTTTTTGAAGTCATCCTCTGTCAGTTTCTAGCAAAGGAATAAAAATTATTGATAAAAAAGGATTGATCGGCAGCCCTGCATAAGTGCACACTGTTTCACAGACAGAAAGTGATCTAGGCTCGCAAACAGTAGAATCCTGTTAACTCAGACTCTGGGTAACTCAAGAGATTTGCTCAGTCAAATGGATCTCTTGGCCCCCTTGGACTTGACAACCCTCATCAAGCTTCGGATACCTTGGATCTCCTTCTTCAATTTTCTTCAACATTCTTCAAGCCCGAAGAGTTTGCTGTCCCCTCCTGAGGGTCAGAGTTAATGTTTACATTGGTTACAACTGATCCCTGGGTTCATTTGAACAGCACCCGAATCAACTTACCACTGCTCCATTTGTTCCATTCAAAAAGTCACTTTTAACATCCTCCCCAAGATTTTCAAGCAGTGATTGAACTTCAAGAACTTGGATGACGAGATTTCTCCTTTCCTCATTGCTTTTCTCTTTCATTTCAACCTTTGCCCGTTTTTGTTCCTTCTTTTGGATCTTGACATACTGTATAAAGCAAAAGATTATGGGATACTAAAATTTATTCAATTACATACCATAAGGATGACCAGCCAAATAAAGGAGAAGAGAAGCTGGGAAAGGACAAGAAGATAATACTGTGTGTGAATAGCCTAGCTGCAAGGATGCAAGAAAAGGGTTTAAAAACCCAGGAGATCAAAGTAATGTGCAGCAAAGAATTATGGTAAAGCATCTACTTGAAAGAAATTGGAAATTCAATGAGCCAGGTCAATGCTTCTGTCCTTGGAATTGATTAAAAAAATAAAGAATACATTGAAATATCAGATTGCTTATGTGCTTATGTATTCCATTTCATATTTGTTTATCGTATCTTTAAGACTTAAGTAAATCCTCAAAAATCACAGCTTCTTCAACTCACCTCCTGTTCCATAAGCTTAAAAATCTGATGAAATTCCTTAGCAAGGTCCAAGTTATTCTCAACAAGTTCCAGCTTTTTGACTGCATCCTGGGCAAAAATGAAGAGACTATAAGACAAACCTTTAAGTGGATCATGGCAGGTTTTGTGTTGAGCAAAATAATGGTGCCCAAAAAGAGCTCCTGTAATAGTTTTGGGGCTCTTCTTTGCACCCCTTCTAAGAATTCATTCAGCATACGGAGGCAGAACCAATAAAAACAAATGAGAAAAATGCTGGTTGAAATATGCTGATGGGCAAAAGTGAGATGTTGTCAATCTTCTCATGTAAAGAGTCATTTTTATTTCATATTCTAAGTCTATTGCTTTTGAGGGTTGTACATCTATATAGCTTTGTAAAAATGATAATTGATGAAACCGATATAGTCATGTTTTTGAAGGATTAAGTTGATAATGACTTGAATTATGAAGCATTGTAGCCATAACATACAGGAGATGGTTGTAGGGAAATCGATTTCATGATTTTCTATATTTTCTCATCTCTCTGTGGGAGAAAGTACAAGTTTGTCGAAAAGCACATCTAGAAAGATGAGTATTCTCTTACAATCTGTTCCTTTTCAACCAATTCTTTTCCATCCTCCACCTGCTGTGTGTATGACACCAGTTTGGTCTGAAAGGCAAACACCCATGAAATTAGTATTAGGACAGTATTTATTTTAAGAAGAAGAGTGGGTTGTGATATTTTGTAAGTGTTTAATGGCAGTAAAAATTAACTTAAATTCAAATAATGTCAAATTTACATGGAAAACTGTACTTCAATGCCTGCTTATTGGGGTTGCAAGGGGCATTAGCCTCATATAAACCCCATGCTGTGTGTTTCTACTCATTTATCCTTCTCATTGCGGGGTGAAACTGATGACTTCATCAAACTGCCAAGCATACACGTTAAATGTCGTTATTATTCAAGATTAGTCGATAAAAACATGATTTTTGAACGACAAATGTTATTTTCCCTTCTCAGAGCATCAAACGTAATGAATTGTGCTCTAAAATTGGGGGTTTTCTGTTGCCATATCAAACGGCTTCAGAATTTAGTCCTTAAATTAGGCCGGCATCTTCCCACGTGAAAATAAAACGGCGTCTTCCTTTTAAAATACGGCAGAAGTTAGCAATCAGATCCTAAACTCATACGCAAAAGAGCTTATCCTACATCGAATGTCAAAGAGATGCTCTATTTCGTGTAATTAAGATTGATTTCTGGCGACGCATTTGCAAAACGTGGTTGTGACGACACTCAGTTAGGCCCATAGGCTCACCTTCCGCTTTTCAAGATTTCGGACTTTTTTCTCCATCATAGAGACGACAACCTTGAGTGGATCTTGTCCCTCGATATTCGGCACGGATGAAGCCATTGATGTATTTTTCGATGAAGCACTTGGCATAACTGTAAACGGCAAAAAGAGCAGAAATATTCTCCCTGTTCGGCTACGACGCCCTGAACTTCTTTCGAGAGCTTTAGAAGAAGGCCCAAGCACATGCGGGTGACATCATCGTAAAGGATCACGGGAAAAACATTAAAGGCGGGAAATTCAAATTTTTATATTGAACCTACGTTTTTCGGGACAAAGTTCTTCCTGCAAAAGTGACAGGTCTTTTACCCTATCGATCTATAGGGGTATTTTTGTTGTTTTTATCATAGGCATCCTACCCCCTGCTACTATTTCCCTTTGAATCGATTGACAGATTGGTACCTCCGTCATCATTTGTAACTATCTTTTGTTGAAACAGAACTATAATTTACAAAAGAATCGACAAAATAATTCCGAGCCTCATAAATCACATATAACGTCTTCATTACAAAGTTACAGAGCAAAAATGCATATTCTTTTAAGAGGTAAAAACTAACTTTAACGCGACTAAACACAATTTTTACCAAAAATCTTTGTGTTTCAAGCACGAAAAATGGCGATTCTAAAAGCTGCTTAAAACCTAAACATTGGGCCTTGGGGGGGGGGATGATTTGGAGAATGTTAACCTAGGGGGCAGAGCTAGGGGCGAGGGCTGCAGCGGTCGTTAAATGCTCCAATATTATACTGACGAAGTTAAAAGAGCACAATAAGAACACGACCCCCTAGAAGAACTGTTTAATTAAAAGAGCACGACGATAAGAACACGACCCCCTAGAAGAACTGTTTAATTAAAAGAGCACGACGATAAGAACACGACCCCCTAGAAGAACTGTTAAATTACTTATCAAAACTTCGCTGATCTAAGTAGAGCATATTGAATTATGTTTTACCCGGATGGGGGTACTTGTCTATGAATCAGAATAAATATTATGATGATATCAATCCAAAGGTTCATTCATGGTTTGAAGTTGTCTTGTTCGTCGGCAAGTAGTTTCACCCCTGCAAGCCCCCCTGCTTAACCCCACGCCAACCCTTATAAACCTATAGCTAGTGTCTAACTTCATACTACGTCTAAAAGGTACACGATAATATAATACATACAAATGAGTGAACAAGATAAACGAAGCATTGTTAAACACAATTTTTACTCAAAATAGTCCATCAGCAGTGGCAATGTGTAAATTTAGAAGAGAGTGGGCTGCGTTATCGTGAAGATCTCGGGACAATGAACTATGAACACATTTTTGCAGAAGTTTGGTAAAAGAGAGCGCATCTCTCTCAGTTTCAATAGCAAAACGTCCGATTATAGATAATTGTGGACAATTATAAATTGGATTTTAGATTGGAAGAGTCGTAGAACTGTCCTCCCACGTGCAATAAGTTAGGACTCTCAGGCAACTTTGACCCGTGAAATCTCACAAGCTTGAAACAACTTCGGCGGTAGAAATCTCAAAAAGAATACGCAGTTTCGAGGGCAGAAATATGAGAAGTTGTAAACAACTTTAACGACTCAAATCACAGAAATATTGAAAAACTGTGAGGGCTTGGTCCTTAATCCCACCGATTCTTTAAAAATTATGAATTTGTTTTCCAACATTCTGTAAAAGAAATCTTGTAGCGTTTAATTGAGTGTATAGTTGATTCTCTCAGGCTGTTTTCCGACCATGCATATGCAGTTTAATGAGGATGTTTTTGAGTGGGTTTCTCGCGCGGCAAAGCTGTTTTTCTGACCTTGCTATATACAAAATGGCCAAAAACAACGTTAAAAACACATTGATCAGGTCAGAAGGTACCTCGGATCTTATTTTATAACGTCTTCTAGTGTTACATCAAAGCGAACCTATGAGAATTTCTCAGATAGAAGATAGCGCAGGAATAAATTAAAAACTATTTGCTACACTTTTTATGTAACATAACTTAAGATCTTGTATTTACAGTTGCCGCTATCGCATCATGCTGGGTGGAACGGTGGGGGCGAAAGCCAATTCCTCCAAAATGTTAATTGGGGTTATGATTATCTTTAAAATAAAATAAGTATTAACACAATATATTCTAAATCTGCGAAGGGAAGAAAAGGAAGAGTTTGGAATAAACATTAGCCTGGACTTTACGGCCAGTTTTTCTATCAAGCAATTTCTTTGAAAAAAGAAATTCGTACAGGCGGTGTTTAATAATTCCCCCGCCTGTGATGTTGGATAAATAAATGTAGCTAGATTGACAACTCCTTCATCTTATTGTCGATTCCAAAAACGCAATGTAAACTTGGCGCGGCAGCGTTGCAGCGATAACGCAGGTTAAAATTCGGGGGTTTTACGTTTCTCTAGATATCAAATTAACTCGACATAATTGGCTGGATAGAGCCCTTCTTTGCCGTTGCACCGCCCGCGGCACCATCCTTGCGCGTCTTCATCGCTCAATTTTGTGAACACGTCTCCTGCGTGGAACGAAAGTTCATCATCTTCTACCGCGTTGTAAACATACAACGCGCGGACAGGAACACCAACAGCGTCGTCAGCGGGCGGCGGATCGTCCCACTCATCGTCCGATCTGAAATGAAAGCGAGGGATGGTGAGTCAGAAGCGTGGCAAAATGTAGATAATGTGTTAAAATTGAATTTAGTAGCTTATACTGTAGGCTGAATAATGTGGTTAAATAATAAAATCTTATTAATTTACGTAATTTGTTAGAAATAAACTGTAAAAAGAGTAGAATCAGCTGAATAGAACTGAACTGGACTGAACTGAGATAAACTGAACAGAACTGAACTAAAATGAATTTAACTGAACTGAAATGAACTGGACGCAAAAGCTGGAAGAGCTTTGCGATTTGCGATTACAAGCATCTGCAGAAAATTCTGTGAAACAACTATGGGCTAAATTAAAGATAAGAAAGAGGAAACCACTACTGAAAGGCCTCCAGATAGTCCTCGAATACACCTAGAAAGACTTTAAAGTACTCTGGCGACTGAGTGCTATTAACAAACTGTTAGATAATCATACTTCGAGACTTAAACTGTGATCTACTTAAATGAGACTCCAGGAACAGGTTTGATGGAAACTATTTCTTCACATGCTTTTCAACAATAAATAGAAGAGGCCACAAGAATGACCTCAACCTCCTCAGCTTTAATCCATAACGTAATGCCCACTCGAGGACTTGCAACCCAGAAAGCTGATGTCTTACATACTTAATTGATCACTCATTAGTCTATCTTATCCTCAAGCAAAGGAGTTTGAGATCAAAGGGAATTTTCTCAATGTGGTGTTCCTCAGGGGTCTGTACTCGGCCCCTTGTTATTCGTAATGTATATAAATAATATACTGACAATTGCGGCGTAAAATGTACTAGCTAGAGCAGTGTACAGGCCAGCATACACGGATATGCAGATGATTTGCAGCTATTCACAAGCTGCACCGTAAAGGAACTAGATGCTGCAGTCTCGGAGCTAGCAAATCCGGATAAATTTCAGTATATCATCTAAGGTAGTCGACAGCAACTAGCAAATATTTCTACTGAAAGCGAAATCATTTTGATCCAAGACACTCCATTAAAAGCCTTCCCAACTGTTGGAAACTTAGAAAGCTTTACAATCAAATCAAAGCCTTACATTTAATTTGTTCTCCGCTACGATAATGTCGCGTGTAGGCTATGGTGATAGTGTATATGACACCGCGAGAACAAATCTTGCAACTTATCCAAAACCTCGTTGCAAGTGTCATTGCTGTTGTTTCTAAGCGAGAACACGCAACCCCGTTAATTCAAGATCTTGGGTGGATGAGTCTAAACAATCACAGATCTTACCATCGGATGTGCCTCGTTTAAAAAAGCCTGCATGGCCTCGCAACGATGTATATATCGGAACATTTAACATTGATCAGAAACGTACATCACTATCAAACAAGACTAGCAAATGACTTATATTTACCAATGGCAGGAACACGCAGTGATCAGATAACTTTTTGTTTTGTTTTTCTTTTAATATGTTACTAAATCATGACAAGAATGCCTCTTCTTATGGAGAATTCAAATCGAAACCACACGATGAGTTGGGTTAGTAAAAGTGACCTAATTCAATGTTTACTTTCGACTTTAACATATTAACAATTTTTAATTCAGGTTTTCAATTTTAAGACGATTTTAAGTTTCATGTATGGAAATTGTAATTATGCAAATTTATTATTGTTATGCCGCTATGAAAACCTTGCAGTAAGGATTAGTGTGCATTTATACATTACATTACATTACATTACATTACATTACATTACATTACATTACATTACATTACATTACATTACATTATATTACATTACATAGCATTACATTACATTACATTACATTAAATTATATTACATTGCATTGCATTATAATATATTGCATTACATTACATTATATTACATTACATTGCATTATAATATATTGCATTACATTACAATAGATTACACTACAATATATTGCATTACATAGCAACTGAATTGAACTGAACTGAACTGCAGTCAAATCAATTCAACTCAACTCGATTCAACTCAAAATAATCATACTAAAGTACTTCTACTAAACTCTAAATTTTCCAATCTTAAAGTCACTTCTAAACGCTTTTTTGAATAATGCAAAGACTCTCAAAACCTGTTAAAATTCACAGAGAGCATTTTCGCGTGTTTTTAGCGGAAAAGATGGCTATTTAGAGATCTTTGATAAAAACATAACAACAGGCAACAGATTTCAATGTAATTTGTTCGGCCAAAAACAGCTGGTTCGAGTGAAATTATTCGCATGACTGCGAATTGACGCAGCAGTTTCTTCAAATTTAGCTTTCGTGTTTCGTTAGGCCCACTAAAAAGCGAGATTTTAATTATCAGAACTTTAATTCCCGCAGTTAGGCGGTTACTTAAGTGGAGGTTCTGACGTATTTCACAATTCGAGCAAGAGTTTTAGAACAACGCACGGAATTTGTATTTTAGTCTCCTTACCTTTGTTGAAATTAAACTTAAAGCGTGAGCTAGAACACAAAATTTCTTATGTAAAGATGTTAAATTACTCAGCTAAATACCATAATTGTCTTCCACATCATCCTTTGAAAAGCAGAGACGGAAACGAAAAATTCACGGAAAAAATATAGATAAAAATGAAAGAAAAGTAATTCGAGAAGAGGCAACGTAAATTCTGTCGAAGATAGAAATGTCCTTTCATACACTGAGAAATCCACAGCAAGATTTAAAGATTTCGCTAGCTTTGAAATTTCTATTCTAAAATTTCTCTACTCTGATGAAGAGCTTGAAGGGTTGATTGGCTAAATGATTGATTGATTGATTGATTGATTGATTGATTGATTGATTGAGTGAGTGAGTGATTCGCTGATTTATTCATGGTGTGATTGACGGAGTTCAAATACAGAATGAGTGATTGAATAGCTGCAGGAGTGATTGGTTATCTGATGGATTGATTTACTGATTGGACAATCATTGAAAAAATTGATAGTCTGATGGAAATACCTGCTACCAGCTCCTTCAAAGGGGTTGTTTACTCCATTATACGGTGAAGAAATGAACGTTGATGCAGGCTCTTGCTTTCGAGGCACCTGATACGTGTTGATCGGATCGTTCTCACTCGGGTCATTTTCGCTAAACACTGGAGTTGATGATTCACCAGGCTCCTGCAACAGTTAAACGAGGATTAAAAACTCAATCAGAGTCAATGCCAGTATCAAAACGTTTGATTAAAGAGGAGAATGATACACTTCAATTTAGACTGACACTTGAAGAACCGAGAACTTTCACCCTTAGTATAATCTGTTAAACGTTTAGGCACACACAGACGTGTGAAATCACAACAAATTCGCACAGAATTAGCAAGGGATTTTTTAAAGGCTTAAGGCTAAACGATCGCTTTTCTTGGTGGAAAAGATCCCACTAAAATTTTCGGAAAAGCTTTTTGATAACAAAAATCCGTTAAAGACATAGTCAAAGGTAATACAACAGCCTTCAATGCTCGAAAAATGTGTACCTTTCGTAAAAGAATGGGCTATAATAAGATTCTTTTAATTAGAAATTTCTTAATCTTTACAACCAAACATGCTAAAATTGGATATCTGAGTTGATAAACATTAGCAGTTTGTGTTGATACTAACAGTGGGGAGGTGTGAGAGAAAACGTGGTCAGCTTTGGACAAAACTCCACCTTTAAGCGCTTCATTGTTTTGAACAGCTAGACCGGGAATGACAATTTTGGCTGCGAGAGCAAGGAATGAGAAGCATAGTCAGCTACAAGGTTCGACAAAATACGGCGATAAAGAAACCAACTGATTTTAAAATCAAACTCGGTTTTCTGTTGCGAGTCACCAACTGGAAATTGAAAACTAGCAAGTGCTTACGGACGGTGATTCAGCCTACCAATTTCTAAAGACAAGCATACTAAAGAAACACATACCATCTGATGCTCCAAATGCACTTGACATTGACTATTTCTTTCAACAACATTGTCCGATCCAATCATGAACAAATCGCTTTCACTATGACTACCTAAACTCTCTCTAAACTCTACTGACTGGCGACACTGCCCTACCAGTTTGCTATGTACTACATCTGTTTTACATTCCTTATCCTTCTGATTATCGCATACGATTTTTGTACTGTGCAGCCCGTCGTGTGCGACTTTTGAATTGTTATATGGTTCAGATGACACTTGCTGGCTGCTCTGCTTGTCCCATGCACCTTTCAAACTGTCTTGTTGGTCGTCTGCAACTTCCGTGTTTTCCACGCAGCGCAATACTCTTTGCCAACTACTATCTTGTTCGTCGAATGCGATTTTCGTTCTGCCTAAAATATCGTGGTTGTATTGTTCAACATCAACCTTGCCGCATGTTAGCTGCATCTCTTTATGCTTATCGCATGCGACTTTCAAACTGTCCTGACCTTCAGGTGAGATTTGAGAACAATTTTGGTGATCTGTCACGCAGAACAGGGGACCAACAACGAAATCTAACGAAAACGCACTGACCATACTATTATCCACATTCACGTTCATAGTCTCATTCTGCATCCTCAAATCTTGGCCAACAACTTGTAGATAACTATCATGAACCGCCTGCGCAGTGTCGCTTTTCCCTCCGTCTGTGGCTGAGACGTCATCATCTCCAGCAACGTTGAACTGCTTATCATAGAAACGATGGTATGCTGTGAAGGAGCAATTATCCTTATCACCGTATTCATAATGGCAGGCTTCGTCGCCTGGCAACAATGGCTTAGTGGGCTTGTACAGCTGCCTGACAGTAGCAATATCTTGCTTGCTCAGTTTCTTCAACTCATCATCAAGTGCACTCATGTGTATCGTTGCAACTGAAAACTGATCCCCTGATATGGATAGGCCATGATCCCGGCCACTCCTTTGCTTTTGTTTTCGTTTTCTGCAAGAGGACATTTCGTGGCCTCCAAAATGGTAGGCCTAGCTAGTGTTAGCTAAACTAAACAATTCATCTACAGAATGTGAAGATGAAGTAATCTATAGTTGAGGCATGCAAGGCTAAAGAAAGACAAGAAGGGCATCTAAACAAACTTCTTGAATCTGGTCTTTATCTTATTGGCCTAATGCGTCTACTTCAACTAAAATTAAACTAAATGCTCAAAACTGTCTAACTGTTAATGAACCGTATCACTTTTAATTAATGCTATTCTGCCTACATTTCTGTCACTGGAATGCCTGAGATGAGAATAGTATATTCAGAGTGCTCATAAGTTAAAAAAATGTAGAAGAAATTCTGATACCTCAAATCGAGGCCAATTTCTGGGCATATCAGAGCCATGATTTTCTGACCACCATTTCAGATCATGGTTTACACTACCATTATAAGCTGATTCGAGCATATCTTTTAAAGTATTGGTTAACCTAAAACAATTGAAATATCACTGAGATCAAAATCATCATCATCACTGTCAACATGTGGATTGTCATCCTCATTGTCATCATCGTCATCATCCTCTTCATTGTCATCTCCTTATCATTGTCATTATCATTATCATCATCATCATCATCATCATCATCATCATCATCATCATCATCATCATCATCATCATCATCATCATCATCATCATCATCATCATCATCATCATCATTACCATCAACACCCTTGTTGTCATAATAAAAATAATAATAAAAATCATTATTATCATCATCATGATCATGGCATGAAATGGAGACTAATAACCTACCTTCCATCATCTGTTATATTTATACATTTATGATACTCCACCATCATATCCTGGATAAATTGCAACTTCTTCTCTTCCATTCTTTGACATTTTTCAAACACCTTTGTCATCTCATGCTCATATGATGTGTTAATTGGTCCTATTCTTTGCAGTTTTTCTTCATACTTCTTTCTCATTTTTGCTACATTATTCTCATGTTTATTCTCATTATCCTCCAGCTTTTTTACCTTATCCAAAGCCATGTTTGGGTCCTTCTTGGCAGTGCTTACTGCCTGTGAGGCAGCATCATATGCCTTACAGGCACCATGAAAATTCTTTTTTGCTCTCTGCACCTTCCCATATGCCTCTGCCCATGGCTTCTGTGCTTTTGTAAACTCCTCATCAACCTACAAGAAATCCCAAAAATGGTTTTTAAAATCTGTCACTAAACATCTTCATTTCTTCACCCAGAGAAGGTTTAATACAGCAATCTATTTATATGCAAGCCTTTTTGTGGTACAATCCTTGCTCTCCAAAAACCTTTTTTTTTCTTTCTTGTACACTCTATCCATTTCATTCCATAAAATTACCTCTTTTGTTTCCTTCCAATTTCCCATGAAATTTTTGTGATATGCTTCATTCTTCCACTGTTTAACAGCTTCCAAAACTTGATTGTGAAGTTTTCCATATGAATCCATGTGAATAGTTGCCCTTCCTCCTGCCTCTGATAAAATTCCCAACATTGCATTCTTCATTGTTGCATATAAAGCACCATTTTCAGTTTGTTTTCTCCATTTTTCTTCCCATGCAGTCAATTTTTTTGCATATTTTGCTTCAATTTCAGCTCTCTCACTGATCATACGGTGGAATTCATCGCAAATCAATGCACCATCATCGATTCTTTTTACTGTCTTTTTGTAGTTACCTGAAAGAAAGTTAAATAAAGTTTGTGCATAAAATTCTTTGGTTTTTGCATGTCTGACAGATTAGAGGTACTTTCCTCTGATTTCCATGCATTCAAACACATTTATGCACATTTGAATGGAATACAACGAAGAGTGAGGGGAGTTGACCAAGGCAGATACTACAAAATCCACATATGATTTTAATTATTTTGAACTAATATTAAAAATTTAAGAAGGATGTGATTTATTCACGGTGCTCAAATGTTTTCGCAAGCAACACGGGAACATATTAATTAGTTTTTTCAAATTCATTTTTAATTACTTTCTTTCCACTTTTGAATTTCCGTATGCAAAGCAAGGCAAATGGCAAATGAAACTCCGTTAAAGCTGCCTGGAAGAAATTTGAGAAGGGGCATTTCAAATATCCATCAAATAATTCTGAATAGCAAGAGTCAGTTATTGCTTCATTTTTTCATTGATTTATTTTTTTTCAATCGTTAATTGTGAAATGAGTTGCAATCTAGCTATTTGTAAGTTGCGACTTCAAAATATCAACTGAAAATGAGACTTCGCTTAGGCCACTTCAGCCATTAGGCAAGGCGTGTCTCCAAACAAACAAAAGCCTAGACAACCTGCATCATCTGATTTTACTCCTCTAAAAAGCCTGCAAGATGAACTTTAATTCTTTAGAGGTGTTATAGTTTCATTTGCTTCCATTTTACCTATATCCCAGAAGAGCTCGTCTGTTGATGATGTTGAAGCCATGTTGTCAGCGTCCTTAGGCCCACTAGCTCGTTTCGACCTTCGGCTGTTTCTTCGCATTCCAGGCTTTGAATTTTAATGACTTTTTGATAAATGAGTCAATACTGAGTCGGCCGGCACATACAAAGTACCTGTTAAATCCGTAAGGGAGAAATCTTGCAAACGACCACGAAGACGGAAATCAAAATATGCGACCACAAGACAAAAATATCTTTGATATCGATAGTTTCCGAGTTTCGTAATGGGGGAGGGGTGGGGGCAATGGTGAGCAAAAATCACTATTCTTTTAAAAGAAACAAACGAAATATAATCCTACACAGTTACCAGCATAATAAAGGATTACAACAACAGATTTTAGCTTCAAAATTTATTTTTCTGATGACGTTTATTTTTATTTTTGTTCCCCGCTTTGCAAAAGTCTTCAGACAATTGTTCCCATTAGCAAACACGATAAGTTGACATTCGTCTCGATTAGCTCGCGGGAGCGGGGGTAAGTTTTACCCTTCAAGAAGACACCACTACTGTACCAGTGAAAAGGCAATATTCCGAAACTTCTAGAGGGGGTAAGAGGGAGGACCAACAGTGCATTCAACTTCAGGGAAAACGGTGCCACTCCTTACACATGCACTATTTTGAAAATTGGGTAAAATTGAAAAAATACAAGAAATAAGCTTATTTCTTGGGGGCAGCAGTGTCAATTCCCATCGCCACCCCATGCTGTATTTTCCCTGTCGTCACAAATGATACTAAATAACTCTAGCGGAAGTGCATTTCAATCAAAACCAACCGGAAACTGCAAAACGGAAATGACGTATAGAAGAAGAGAAATACGTCGAACAGGTTGGTTGCAACCCCCTCTAAATCAACTACATAAGTTCTTGACTTAAATCAACTAAATAATGATCCTCTCCTTACCAAGATTTGAGTTTTCACACAGATCGCCAAATATGCTCATATCGGCTTCCAAGACTATCACCAGCATATTACAAAAATGCTTCCAATTTAAGATGCTGTGGTTTAATTTTGATCTTTTTAAAACTCGGAAGCTATTTCTGTTTGAACTCTGCTAATATTGATTAAAATCGTAGGCTTATTGATTTATAGGCTTCAATTCCATGCATTTAGGCCTAAAGATCATTGGCTTTGTATTTTTTTAACCACTCAAAGTGGAATCTAAATGAAACCTTTTTCCAACTGTGTAAATAGCAGATGTATTTTAAAACCTATTCCTATTTCAGGGTATCGGTCCCAATTCTCCACAGCACCTTCGACTTGCAGATTGGATGACTTGAACACCAGCAGAGGAGCATTGTCCACAAGGAAATTGAAAAATTTTCCTAAAGTCCTAGAGATATGTGCCTTGGAAATCTTAAATGCACCTGTCAGATCTATTCTAGAGTATTTTTGCTTGTGCCTCACGTGTTCAAATGAATTTACGTAATGCAGTCATGCGTCAAGCAGCTAATCTAGAGCTAATGCAAAAACTGCGTGAGTTCATAATCTTCTTGATACGATTTTCTATCTTTATGGATTCTCCCTTTTTGATTTGTCTACTTTTTGAACGGGTTCTTCCTGAAGTAAGTTCTCTACGTCCTCAAATGCTATCCACCATGTTAGAATCATCCCAACTTTTGAGCTATTTGTTATATTTTGTTCTTTTACTTTTTTACTGATCCAATAGATAGTTGCACCGACGTATTACTGCAAAGCTACGAACCACAATGCTACAAATACAAGGATGATACCAGGAGAAACAAAATATCATGACTACCTCCTTGCCTGTAACATTTAGTTGTTCGTAGACGAGCAGAACTCAACTTAACTCGACTGATTCGACTGATGAAAACATTTTCACGATCTACGGGAATCTAGGCTAGATTTTACTGACTTCAACTTTACTGATGACATATGTCAAAATAGTTTCAGTATTAATCAAAATCAGACAAGGCAACAAAAAAATTTAAAAAGGTGTTCAAGGTTCCAAAAGCGTTTGTTGTTGAAAGCCCTGGATTTTGGTTGACCAAGACAAAAGGCTTTAAAAGTTTAAAAATATTCTTGAAGCCTAATTTCAGCTGCTTTGTAACAAATGGTTCTTTTCTCACGAACAAATTGGCGCAAAATACGTCAATGACAGCATGAATGTAGCAAATTGCAAAATAGAATAACAGGTTTGACAGGATTTGAGCAGGGAGGTCTAACTCAAGCATGGGAATACTTTGATTAGAGCAGATAGCACAGTACTGATCGCAAAACATAACATGTTTAGAACTGCAGAAGAAGGTGCAAATGTTACGCTGATGGAGATGATGGTTGTGAAAATGTAGAAGGATGATGATGATGATGATGCTGATAATGACGATGATGATAATGATGATGATGATGATGATGATGATGATGATGATTATGATGATGATGATTATGATGATGATGATGATGGTGATGGTGATGATGATGATGATGATGATGATGATGATGATGATGATGATGATTATGATGATGATGATGATGATGATGATGATGATGATGATGATGATGATGATGATGATGATGATGATGATGATGATGATGATGATGATGATGATGATGATGATGATGATGATGATGATTATGATGATGATGATGATGATGATGATGATTATGATGATGATGATTATGATGATGACTATTCATGTTAAATTTTCATAAAACCACCTGGTTCAGTGAACTTTAATCTTTGTAACCTGTTTTCAAATGCGCATAAAGTCTGATTTCTCCTAGAACACCGGATAACGCCATATGTTAAGTTATGTAATTTTATAAATAACCTGCAATACCTAGCTTATACCTTAGTGTACATAGGTAGATAAGCCTTCCCATAGGCATTCTATTTTTGCTTTTTACGTTCAAAAGCACGCCATGGAATCACAACAGGCTGCATTTCACTTTTCTTGAATTAATTTCGTATTATTCGGCTGTTCATTAAGTTAACAAAATTCAGCCTCAATCTCTCCAACCTAAAACAGTAGGTATCTGTTTGGTCTATAAGAAAGTATCAATCGCCTGCTCAAAAGGTTCAGTACCGGGTTTCTCTAACCTAAGAAAGCTTGCCACAATGCTTTACTTCATCAACTGCTTCGCATTCCTTGGAAAACAGCTGTATTGAGAATTTTTCAACTATTTGAAGACACAACTTAGGCCATATCTGCGCAGAGCTCTGCATTTTGATGTCTTCATAACGAGGAAGTTAAGAGAGGCGTTACCACTCTCCTTATATTTCCCCATATCATTATTTTGTCTTTCCTTTAGTTTCGTTTCTTTTTTGCTTACAAGCAGAGCCCCCAGTCATGACAAAGGTAATCTTTTGTTATGTAACTTCGTTGTGAAACGTTCATTTATCCACGTAAGGGTCGACCAATTCCTAAGCGGGCTTTCCAAAGCAGACCTTCCTCTTGCATAAATGCATATCAACCTAAAAGCATAAATTATTTAAGGACATAAAACAATAAGGAGCCTCTGAGCTTTCCACCAGCGAATAAAAACGTTAAAAGTAGCAGCTTGGGCTAATAACCTGATTTTCAGGTTTCTCTACTGCCAGAAAAACGAGAAGGCAAGAGCAGCGATGATTCTGTTTTATATCTGTGCAATCAAAACAATCAAACAATACCAGGGTGTATGCACTCGGTGTGTAAATCTGTAGTGTATGTGATGTATCCTTAATTGCAGATGGGAGGGAATAGATTTTGGTTTTGATTTGAGAGGATAAATGGACAAGCGTAAATTCTCAAATCTTTTTATCGTTCCGTCAAGGAGGTGAATAGCCAGCGATGCTAGCCTCATTTTGTGGTTTTAAGTTATGGTGCAGAAGTTAAAGGATCGAAAAACGTTCGAACGAGTCTGTGAGCATTATTTAATTGAAGAAAAACCAAAGGAAGAGGAAAAACAATGCTATGTTTAGAGAGATTTTCATCAGTGTCTGAAACTTTTCAACGAACTCCATTTCACAAAGTTCTTAATCACTGTATAAAAATTGCTGTGATGGTTAAGTGAATAAAGAGAAGTAGGGATACAACATGAAAACAAATTTTGCTTTCTTTCAATTTTAATTGATTCAAAATCGGAACCTACAATTTTTACAAAATTTCATGTTTAATCGAAGAACAATACAGCAAATACCCAATCACCTACAACCAGAGCGCCCAACTTGCCTCAGCTATTACATAACAATACGAGAAACTCTTGTCAAATAGAAAACCGTTATGTACACCCTATCACCTGGAATACGACCAATGCTTTGAGCAAAACGAGATATAACCTGAAAACAAATCTAGGGGCACCTGTTGGTATCCCAGAATTCTGTGTTAACTTTGTTGATACTTGAGAAAAAAACAATTTTTAAATTTGATTTAACTATTTTGGCATAGTCTTGTTGAATCAATTTGCCTGATTTCATGCCGAAAAGCTTCGAATTTGTCAATTTAAGATTTCGCTATGTCAGAATCGTTAGTGAAAGAAATAGGCTTGACCTTGACTCAAAAATTACGCGAAAACTAAGACCTTGTAATCTTCAATTAAAAAGCTAGAAGATTAAAGTCATGAAAACGGGACTTATCATTCTTAAATGGGGTCATTAGATTAAAAACACCCTCGCATCGAAGTGTGATATGTAGCGCATAATCATCAACGTTCGTTGCTTCAAGCTACCATGCCTATTACTTATGCGATGTCAATAAATATTGTTAAAAAAGACCATTCTAATCTTATTGTCCATCTTGTCTAAGTAAGGCAACAAATTCCCGTCAAAGTTCGTTGCGCCTCAGAAACGAGTTTTGAAATCTCATCTTCTTCGTCATTTTCGTTATCGTCGTCAAATCAAAAGTCTATGTCTTCTTTTATAGCTCTCATTACTTGGCTCATTTTTCGTCGTAAAATTTGCCAACCGCTTTGCCGTCGTTGTTTCGGCTTCGCGTAAGTATGAACATTGACAAGATCATCAGCCCAGCTCACGCTTCTCCTCGGTCTAGCAGTTTCGATTGTCCTTTGTCGTGGCAAGTGCGCCGATTTCGACCTACATAAATCCGAGCTAGAATTTCCATTATATGGATCACAATAAGACAAGCTGTCCATTTTTCGAAGTTCATTCGCCCAACGGGCACTGTTTACAAATGTTGTCCTGCAAAATGCTTTATCATCTAACCTCGAATTGCTGAAATTATTTTTCGAGTTCGTGAACCTAGTATCTTCGAAGTTGTGAATCTCTCTTAGCTTTGGCCGCGCGTTGAAACTTTGTCTTTGAGGAATACACATCTGCCGCTGTACTTCCATTTTCGTAAACACTTACTTGTGTGAAATCAAATGTCTACTTGAAATTGCGGTTTTCGTTATCAAATGGCTTCGTTCTCTGGCTGATAAGACGAAAGTTTTTTGCTCAGCTCTGCCACAATACAGCTACGAGTCTTTTTTTTGCAATGTCGATGACTAACCTTCGAAATATGAGTCGAGCTCACAAGAAGGTACCTGTCAGTTTAACGCTTTGTCTTGTTCTTATTTCAATATTTGTTTTACACTGTCCTTTGATGCGCTTTATATCGATGATGCTTTTTCCGGGAGTTCGTCAATTGCTTTTCTGTCGATTAGGTCTTTATGGCTAAAATACAAGTCGTGGTGGAGGCCTTCGAGAAAACTGCCTGCAGCTGTCGAAAACGTGTCTTGCTTCGAGTTGATGAAAGAGCAAATGCACTCCTAGCCGACTTACACCGGCAATTTATAAATCCACAAAACTGGAAAGATGTTGGTGAAAAGACATCTGCGCGCACGATAGCCAAGTCCTAATTTGCATTGGCAGGTGTGGTTTCCGGGGGGATTGCGTTTTCATTGCATGCGTAGTGGATGAAAGATTCTGCGAACATGCGTTTGAAGCATGGCATGGAATACAAGTGCAAATTTGCTGCCGGGGTGCAAGCATTTTACATTCTAGGCAAACCCAATGATAAGAAAGAGCTACTACCCACGTGCGGGGCTGCAAACTGATGGCAAAATCGGGCCCGACTAACGGATATTTATCAACTAATTGATGGAATTGACGGGGGTAGGAACAAATTTAGGGGAAGGCTGAGCCTGGGAAAGGCAGACACGTGCATCGTTGGATAAATATGACGCATGAAGCTGCTGACGTGATCAAGGACAATATCCAAAACATCTCATGTGTTGTCAGATCCTTTTTCCCATGACATCACATGACATGATGACGTCATGCAGTAAGTAAAAGATTGGATTAATTTAGATGATTAATGAATTTCGTGTGATTTGGAATGTTTGTTCCTGTTTATTTGTTTGTTTGTTTATTTGTTTGTTTGTTTGTTTGTTTGTTTGTTTGATTGATTGATTGACTGATGGATTGATTGATTGACTTATTGATTCATTGATTCATCGATTCATTGATTCATTGATTCATTGATTCATTTTTTCATTGATTGATTGATTGATTGATTGATTGATTGATTGATTGATTGATTGATTGGTTGATTGATTGATTGATTGATTGATTGATTGATTGATTGATTGATTGATTGATTGATTGATTGAATCATTGATTCATTGATTGAGTAAGTCAAATGTAACTTGCTGATGATGGCAAGGTTGACACTTGAAATAAGTCAAATAGGCAAAAATGCTCCCTTGGACGTGTGCAACGTAATGGAGCAGCCTAGCTTCAAATCAAAGTTGCACGTTTTCAGTTCTCAAAACTTAATACACATGTTTCTCTCCATTGACCTTTTGCAGAAATTGTTGGAAGGGTGTCAAAATCATTTATTGATTTTTATACCTAATCTCAACGTGTTTGGGCTATCCTCTCCTTTGATCGTGACTAAATGCCTTTACAAGTGCAAGCTACGTACCGAACCGAGTTTATGCAAGTTTACAAAGAAGATCTTTTTCAGTTATGGGTGGGGGGGCTTATTGATGATCCTTTCGAGGTCCTCAAAGGGAGGCTAATTAAAGAGGGGGCGTATTTAATACTTCAAGGTCAAGGATGCAAAAAATCATTTTTATTCTTCATTACTTTTCTGGTTTCTTACCTAGAATGGCTTCTAGAGACGCCGAAGACAGGACAGAACGAGAACATTTTGACTCTAGATCAGATGAAATTAGAAATTTGCCAAATTACGACGAGATATATCATCAGCTATCTAGTCTTTATTTCTAGCTTTCTTTCTAGACTTTCTTGTATGAAAAGGGGGGGGGAGGGCTTGTTTTAAATTTATGCTTGAAAAATGGGGGTGAGGCTTATTAAACAGGCGCTTAATAAAGAGGGAGGGCTTAATAGGGCTTTTACGTTAGTATTTTAATCAGTGCGTAAGATCTGGGCGTAGAATAAAACAAAATTAAAGTAATCGTCCTTTATGTGAAATGAGTGCCGAAATATGTGATTTTAATGGTAAAAATAGAAATAGATTTGCGTCAAAACTACAAAAAAGAGTAGGCATAATCGAATCAAAAAAGGTTAAAGAAGCTATTAAGAATTCCGTGCGCGCGTTCTCCCACTCACTGACGAACATTTTCTAAAATTGTGAAAGGCCATCTGCGAGCAGTTGTTCAAAAGCCTTTTATTTTAAGAACAGGTCTCATGCTTCTTTCAATCATTTATCCAGAGTTTTTCAGCACGTTATTTCGCTTCTTGTTTGAGCCAAGAAATGACGACACACCACGTCTAATCATATCTTTAGCACTAAGCTGCTTGGAAGAAATGACTTTTTGGGAGATAAAGTTTAAGAACTTGCGTCAAATATTTTCAAATGCAAAAGAGATGTGATCATTAATGATTCAGAATTTACCTTTCATTACGTCATAGAAGCGTTTCATTGCTTATACCTAAATGTGTTTTAAAGTATGAAAGTGTACTGTGTTGTGTTGTGTTGTATTGTGTTTTGTTGCATTGTGTTGTATTTTGTCGTGTTGTGTTGTATTGTATTGTATTGTATTGTATTGTATTGTACTGTGTTGTATAGTACTGTATTGTATTGTATTGTATTGTATTGTATTGTATTGTATTGTACTGTGTTGTATTGTACTGTATTGTACTGTATTGTATTGTATTGTATTGTATTGTATTGTATTGTATTGTATTGTATTGTATTGTATTGTATTGTATTGTATTGTATTGTATTGTATTGTATTGCATTGCATTATATTGCATTGCATCGCATCGTATCGTATTTACAGAAATATGACACAACTCCCTGGAAGTGCGGAAAAATTTGTTTTAAAATGCATGTCATGAAGTTATTTAACTAAGTGAGTTTACTTTAGACTTATTCCCTCTCTACCGCCAGACTCTGACCCAGGAGCAATATTAATAAATCTTGGGTCTTTACGTACATTGTTATCAATAGTAAGAGATTCTTTGTTCCTTATCTGCAGTGCTAT
Source organism: Catostylus mosaicus (assembly GCA_964019065.1). Taxonomy (NCBI): domain Eukaryota; kingdom Metazoa; phylum Cnidaria; class Scyphozoa; order Rhizostomeae; family Catostylidae; genus Catostylus; species Catostylus mosaicus. Next base: position 882,715 of record OZ025198.1, read on the forward strand.
GAAAAAAGGATCTTAAATTGTCCACGGTATAAATTGATTATATCCAGCTTTCTTTTCTTAAGTGCAATTCGACTGCAAATTATTTTTTTTTCAAAGAAATTACACCAGATTATTAGTGTGATCCGTGCATATATCGCAAAGTGATTGCAAACTTTGATAATGATTAAAATCAGTAGAGATCACGGCAACTCCTTTGTACCTCATGGCTTAGAGAAGAGTTATTGTAATATTATGATCCTCATAGAAAAGGCAGGCAATTGTGAGCCCTGATATGCTAAAAAAAGATTTTAATTTCTAAAAAAATTAATAGAGTAGAAGGACTATTTATGGAAGGAATAAAAATAACGTCAAAATCTTCAAACAATTCAAATCCAACTAAGGTACTTGTTTCTTGAATAAATGCGCCGAGGCTTGATAAAAGGCGAGAGTTTACCTAACTACGGCTAGTAGAATTATGCTGAAGCCCACATTTATATTTAACACCTCCATTTTATATTCTATATCTATTCATAAATTCGTTTTCATGAAATCCAATTCATGAAACCCTATTTGTTAATGATGTTAATCTTTTGAAGCACAGCATAATATTAATTATAAGGACCGTAACTACAGTGGGGTGAGGTGAGGAAGGGGTGTCACCCCAAAGGAAGATTTGTTTCAATAACAAGGCGTTTTTGGCCAGAGTGGAGTAATTCATCAGCGAATTTTGCTACACTGTCGGGAAATATAAGATTGTAGGCCCATTTTGACAACAAATTCATCAAAGACACCCCCCTGAACAAGGACATCTTGCCACGGCCCTGTTAACTATATCGATCTGGAAGGCAGTTCTGATTATCAGCCTGTGCGACCCGATATATTGTCACATTTCATGCAAAGTTTCAACTATTTTGAATTGAATCTTGAAACTTTTGAGTCAAATCATTAACCTGGTGTTTGCTGCATGCAACAGAAACATCCCTCGCTTTGCTGAGACTTGGATGGTCGGCATTTCTTATGGTAGACAATAATGTTGAGACAAATCAGAGCGGCATTCACTATATTGCCGCTTGCACCAAGGAGTATGCAACTAGTATTCTCGGGTCAAAGGGCTGTTTACTTTCATGACTCCTGGGCCTTGTCCACTGCAAGCGCTACTCCTGGCGCCACCCCTGCTACAATCAAACTAGCCCTCAACACAAGACTCTCTATACATTATCCATCTATCTTCAAGGGAACACGGTGAAAACGTTTTCAAACCAAAATGCTGTATTCTGAGTTTCTGCGTGGGAAAACCGGCATGTTGGAAGCAACCCACATAATCTTGGCACAGTGTGTAGTACTTTTTTCACTGCTCCTGTTAGTGGGTGGCATTGCATTCGCATCTATTTTAAGACCACATAACAAGCAGCAAGCAAAGTTGATGCTTGTATTCGAGTTAGCACCGCCTCTTTGCCATAAAAAAATTCACAATATATTATCGATAAAACTATAAACCTATTGAAATTCAAGGTTAAAGAGCCTGCATTTTTTACAAGCTGATTATGGAGCTATTGAAAAAGCTTCTATCCATAAGGCGTTCAGACTGGAATACAGAATGTGTGGGCTTATTCTCTTTCGGCCTGACCATCTGCGCTTTTCGCCAAACGAAGCTATGTATATTTTGATTCTCTGAGGCCGTTAAACAATGTAGTTTGGTTTTTCATGAATGCAGGCTATTATCGGCAAGATATTTCGCAACAAACACTTGTTTGAAGTTAACCAGTTGCGTAAATGTTGAATACATCAAGCTGTTGTTTATATCAAGTAGATCATCATGCAAGAAAGTGTAAATCAGTTTAACTTTTAGAAGGCTGTAAAATGCATTCGTAACTATGAGGAGATCATCTCAGAACTGTTGACAGACGGGCCGGCCCCCGGGTTCTCGCAGATATGGGGCCCCCGGCGTCGAAGGCAGTTAAGACCTTTGTGATACATACCTTATCTTTTGCAGGCCCCTAAAGGCCCCGGGTCCCTGGTAATTGCCCTGGCTACCCCCTCCCTTCTCGAAATTGTTAACCTTCTTCCGGACTATTACATATAGGAGGCAAAGCTTACCCACAAAACAAAAGAATAGGCATGGCTTGGGAGTGTCATAAAGTTATTTTCATTTTCGTTGACCTTCCTCTAGCCAGCGGACGTGTGATCGTGATGTTCTCCCAACTCTGCCAAGCGTAAATCTATTAGACTTCTCACAAAAACCTCACAAGGCCAATATCCAGTGAGTTTGAGAATGTCATCCACATAGTATTTTAAATACATAGCTAA
>OZ025198.1:892500-897500 GCA_964019065.1 Catostylus mosaicus
AAATCAAATACATTTCAATAAAATCTCGTCCCAGTAAACATGTCTTCTTAAGAAAGAAAGATGTTTGGTTTAAAAGGCGCTCTTTTGGGTCGCATACAAGATTTGAGAACTCTCTCAGTAAATGTAGATTGTTCTCCAGGATTGTAGTTGAATCGGATTCCTTACCCCTGACAAGCTTTTCATCTCTTTTCATTGCAATAACTTCATTGTGGCTATTTCTGAGAAACACCCTCAGAACTTTCATTTATGACACTATTTCTTAAATAATTTAGATTTTACCATTTTACAGTTTAAAGTACAGCACTCTGTTGAAGATAAAGCATTGGCCAGAGATTTCTGCTGCACTCCAGCTCGGAGGGGGGGGGGGGGGGGGGGCAAGACAGTCAAAACAGGGGCAAAATGATAACAAACAAACGAAATAGGCTTATTTTCTGTGGGCAAGAGGGGCAGTTGCCCCCTGCACAACAAGCATAGAAATGATAGTTGAAATAAAGGAAGTAGAGGATGCTTCTTAAATGAGCGCATATTTTCGACATATTTGCGCCATATTTGACATGGAACTGCTTTTGAAGAGATTTTAATAAACAGTGAAGAAACTTCAGCAACAGCCTGCCTTTTCCAACAGAAGAAAGTGTGCAGATATATTTTGTTCCAGAAATGGCACCCTATTCTTTAGAAAACAGCGGTATTCAAGGCTCAGTTTTGTCAAAAAAAAGTTGACGGAAAGCGAACCTTTGGCAGATTGCAAAAGATTGTGTATGATAAGTTAAGATTACTTTGAGAGAATAATTGTATGGCCAGAGAAGCTAAGGATCTCACTAATCTAGACTTCAGTAGATTGCAAAGATTGTGCATGATTTGTTAAGACTACCTCAAGAAGACTAGTGTATGACAGAGAAGCGAAGAATCTCAATAAACTAGGCTGCAGCAGATTGCAAAGATTGTGCATGATTTGTTAAGACTACCTCAAGAAGACTAGTGTATGACAGAGAAGCGAAGAATCTCACTAATCTAGGCTGCAGCAGATTGCTAACAAATCGTGCTTGGTAAGTCAAGATTACTTGAACAGATTTCGTTTGAGTGTTCAAAGCTTCATTAGGAAGGAAATTGGGCAGAAAGCGAAATGTAAGATTTTCAAGATGAATGCCTTTGCAGATTGCAAAGCATTGTGGACAACTAGACAAGATGTCAATCAAGGAAGTAATGTGCCAGGGATGGATAACAAAGAACGTTTTGGCAACAAATTACTATGTGTCTTTTTGATTAAGTTGATTTGCAACTGGCTTGCCGTATTCAAAGAGAAATGAATGGAAAATTGTGTAACTGAGGAAGACACCATTTACAAGGAACCATGCAACAAAAAGTTATTAGGCCCTCTTTGAACTGGGTGAAATTCATCATTAAATATTTGGGATGCTTTTAAATGAAAATTAACTGTATTTCATTCAATGAAATAACAAAAGATAAACGAGGTTATGATTATAATTAGAAACGGGTAAACTTTCTGTGAAAACTAATCTGTGCAGTCATTTGATGGTAGAAAACAAATTGACTCAGAGAATTAGAGTGCTAAACAGAATTATAACGCACATTGACGTTTTATTTTCTAAATGTAGTAAAAAACAATGTTCATTAAACACGAGAAAACAAACAGAATTCGCAAAGGAATCTGTTTAAAAGGAATCAATATGCTATTTTGCAAAATCTAAATCATTTAAACGGTTTTACTTCTCAAATGAAATGAGTGCTTTAGGCATCTTCTGAGCAAAAGCTCTGTGACGCCTTGATTAGCCATTTCATCCCGGTCATAATGCAGTTTTTCAGTAGCAACTAATGCATTTGGTCAGATTGCAAGGGGGTACTGTAATCGATAATGTTTAAGGAAAAAGGCCATACAAATTTTGAACTACAAATGAATCAAGCTATTGAAGCATTAACCCCCCCCCCCCCCACCTCAGAAGAAACCAATTCTCGCTGTAGATCAAAGGTCCATATGGTCCCTCTAGGGTGAAATTGTTAAACGACCCCATAAATTGTGCATGGGTAAATATTCCCCTAAACATGACTAACATCCATTCCACGTCCGTTTTTATCAACAATTCAGCTTCCCACAGGTACAGCCCTCATGTTTCTTAAAATCTGAGAAATCAAGTCCAAGATTTGCTTAAAAGTTATGGCATTAGTTTGCTAACTTTCAATCGATTTATAATGATATCACATTTTATTGAAATTGCTCAAAATTTAAGCCTTTAAGCATAATTATTAAGAATACAATTACTTTAAAGTTCATTAAACTTTCCTAAAATTCAAATTTTAAATTTCTAAAAAAAATTTGCCTTTCTAAACAACTTATTAAAACCTTCAGTTCTCTGCTAACTTTTGAGAGAAAACTAAATTTCATGCAAAAATGCAAACGCAACGAAGTTGCATAAACTTTCTTAAAATTCAAGCTTTGAGTTTTCTTAAAGGTTTCCGTGGCAAAACCTCTAAATTTGCTCAAGTATTTTGAGAATTCAATCTCAATGTTGCTCTAACTTTTAAAAAAATTCAAACCTTTAGTTTCTGATTAACTTTTATATAAATATAACCCTTCATAATTGTGGTTCAAGATAGTCAAGATGCTACTAAGATAAAGCACAAATAAAATAAAGATTATGATCTTTACAATACAAAAAATCTTTTCATTTCCTGGTTTCGCCTTGGCTCAAGTGGCATTAAAACAGCTTCCCAAGATCGCCATGGCCTTAGCAAAACTAGATGGTGTGAAATGCTGTTTCACACGAGCAAGATGTATCTGCTAAATTCAAACCAAATGACCAAAGACCTATGATATACGGCACTGCATGCTATTTCTCATACTGCAGCGCTGACTCCATCCTCGCTCCATTACATAGGCCCTACAGTTATCGAAAGCGCTTGGATTCTATCCAAATTACCTCGCACCATGAAGGATTCATTTACTTTTTACAAATGCCTAGAACATGAACCTTATCCTTAATATTTTACATTAAAATTAGCCAGTTTTACCTTCTTGAACCTTGTTGCTATACGTCATGATGGAAAAGAAGAGAGTTCACCGTTGCGAGGTTGACAATTCCGAGAAGACAGGCTATTGCACTCGGAGAGCCGTCTCAAAAGGTTGCAAGGGAGTTGAATTTATTTACCTGGCAATTTCACTCTAGAAATAGCGAGGCATTTTAAACTGAACTAGTTTTCTGCCGTTTCTATATTTCATTTTTATGCATTCTGGTGGAGCGTGAGAAAAGAAGGTAATATAAAATTCCATCACTTGTTTCGCAAGCATTCGTGGAGAGCACAGGGCCTAGTTTTTGCTTAAGTTTCAAGCCTTGTTAGATACAGCAATTAATTTGGCATTTATTTGTTCCAAGCGCCAGGTAAATATTACACTTACTCTGCTAGCAACAAAAAGAAAGGTTGACAAAGATGCAAAGAAAACTACAACAATACCGAACAAATATGTTCCACTACTTCGCTAGTTCATAAACAGGATGGTTCACCAAAAGCCACCAATAGGCCCATATGAGCCAAAACACATGTTAGTAACGATAAAATCTGCTTTATAATTGTGGGAATTTTCTATGATAACGATGAATATTTTGGGAATTTGTTTCATTTTGATTTTTAGTTTTCTTAGCAGACAACTGATTGCTTCAATGCCCCCCTTCCTTCGAGGAAGAGCATCAGCACTCGACAAATGCTTTAATGTAAAATGACATGGAATTATCTGGCCGAAGTCAGTATCTTAATCCTTAAAAAACATGGTTATGGTCATGGTTCACCAAGACCATCAAAAACAAGGCACACTAAGATCGCGTCCTTGTGACTTATCTTGAAACAATGTCATAAATCGTATCTAAGATTGGCTTGAAAACCCACAAATACCTGGACAAAGCTTAACTTCATGAAGAGATGGATGCAAGAATTCATTCTCTGCTAATGAGAGACATCTCCTATGACCCCCTGTGTAAAGAATAGTTAAACAATTTGTAATTGCAAGAATGATTCTGCAAAGGAATTTCAAGCAGAAATCCATGAAGGTCGCAAATTGCAGTGAACTGTGGAGAGAATTTACAAATAGGAAGGGCCAGGTGTTTTGCGTGCGGAGCAGAGTTCCACTGGAACAAAAATCGTCTTGAATTGTCACTTCTAGCAGCGCAATAGATTCTCATTAGTATTTATTAATTTATCAACTCTGAATATCAGACCTTTATGATTCTCTAAAAAAGATTAATTGATAGAAAAAAAAATAGAAGTTTCTCTAAGTGCAATAACAAGGGCAGTATGTAATCCCTTTTTGACATGGTGTGCAAATATGCTTGGCGAAAATGCCTTGCTAAAACTGCTTTTTGCTACAAATTTAGTGGAAAAAATTAAGGAAAAGTCATGCAAAAAACACCAATATCTTTCAGGCACTTCTTATACCTGAAAGTTTAGAAATGTTGCCTCACCTTTTTTGATATGAGTTGCAAATACAACTAATCTCTTGCAGCTTCTGATGTCTTTGCAATTGAAATCTTCTTTGCTTATCTCAAACTTGCACCCTCTCTCCTTATAGCTACTCTACTTATAGAAACTCAAACACTAGTTACGTCACTTTGTTAAAAATCTAAAATTATACTGTACATCCTCACTAGTAAATCAACTTTCATGGTATTTCCCCTTTTTACTTTCAGATTGCTTCAGATTCTCTTGTCTGTGATGCGGTTGGAAAACTGTATGATTGTATTTTAAATAGTTTGATTGTCCGAAAAAGGGAAGAATGTTAGCGCTACCACCTTTGATTGACAACACAACAGGTCTAAGCGGAACCTTGACTGCAGCGGCACTTAATAGGAAAAGACAGTCAAAAAGGCACTGCGAAGCAGCATGTTTCAATTTTCACGTTTGATTGACAGCACATTGGACGAACACGGAACCATCAATTCCTAAGCGCCACCGCAGAGGCAGAAAAATTGGGGTGAATTGGAGCACCATCAAAC